>JASAMX010015100.1:0-25786 GCA_030248175.1 Microlaimidae sp. YZB2_3
GGTAAAAAGCCGGGATGGTTTTTTACGGAAAAACCCTCCCGCTAAAACACCGGTTAATTATTCCCCCCTCGGTAAATTCTTTCCCCCCGGAAAGACTATACCGGTTGAAAACCGGGATATTTACTGCCCCCTACTATTTATATCTTTTTTTTCGTTTGTTATGAATTTTAGCTTGGTTTTAAGGTTTTGCTTAGGCTGCTTAGGGAAACTAAGGTTTAAAATGGTTAAGGTAGTTCATGGGTTTTATTTCAATAATTTTATGAATTTATGAAAGTATCATGATATAAAAATAATCATTTTAATTTAATGACGTGTTTTTGAAGAATGCGCAGAATTATAATTATAAACTTTATGTAAATTTTTGAAGGGAGAAAGAATACTACGATTAAAAACTTACCCTGATTATAACGCTAAAATAGAAAATTACAAACAAAATTAAAATGGTGAATAAACATGTTTTAATGGAATTTATTACACAAAAATTGGTATTTGAAGTAATAAAAGTGCAGCTATTCAAATTATTTTAAAAAAAATACGAAGTTTATATGATTTTAAAATTGAAAAGTACGGGAAAAATCTATCCCGATATATTCTTTCCCCGCGGGAAAGAATTTACCGAGGGGGGAAAGAATATCCCGGGATAGTTTTCCGGGGGGAAAAATTTTTAGGGGGAAAGAATATCCCTTGACACCGGAGTTTAGTAAAACATACAGATTTAGAGCTCCGAAGCTTTAGTAAAACATACAGATTTGAAGTTCCGAAAGCTTCAGTAAAATATTCAGAATTAGAGCTCCGGAGCTTCAGTAAAACATACAGATTTACAGCTCCGGAGCTTCAATAAAACATACAGATTTTTTGGGTTTTCGGTCCATTTCATCCTCGCTTTCCTTCTCCAGATCGGCCAGAACTTTGTTAATTTCTTCCGCGTCACTGTCGGGCGCCTGACTTTCCTCGCTGCAATTCAATTAAAATTCAGTTTAATTCAACTAAAACAATTAAATTTTAAAAAGTACCAATTTACCGTAAGTTCCGGAATACCGATATAAATATTAGCGCGCCGCTCTTGACAAAAAGCTGGGTAAAACATGCATTTTTTTAACAAATATAACAAAGAGAATGTTTTGGAAAGGTATTGCTAAAATACAAAGAGTATAAAAGAAAATTATTTAAATTTTTTTATAAAAGTCAAGTATATTAAATTGCACAAAGTACTAATGTAAATGAACGAAAATACCGACGTATTAATCAAAAGCATAAGGTTTAGAGTGGTGATGTTCCTACTCTTCAATATCATGCTCCAGGGTTCCGGCTATTCAAAGCGGAAGGAATAACACGGCTCCGACGCTTCGCCCCTTAAATAAGCGGCTTTATTTTAATTGAAGCTTGAAATAACTTAAAGTTATTTTATCTGCATTTTTAAAACTATTTTGATTGTTTTAAATAAGTTTTGACGAAAAAAAAGTTCACTAAAAAATTTTAAAAAAATATTCAATGGCATCAATTTTTAATTGTTAATTAAATTAGTAAAAAAAATAAAGCCAAGCTTCGGAGCTCCAAAACTTCGGGACACATCATTTGTTTTGAGACTGAAAATACGACTCTGAGCCACTTATTTAACCTTTGTTATTATGAACACAACTCAAACGCGAAAAGCTAATCGCATTTTAGGTCTCAATGTATAAAATAGTACCTGCACTAACTATTTTGATGATTTTTTTTTGATTTTTTTAACTATAAAATGACGAATTTTTAATCAAGGAATTAGATTAAAAAATTTGTTTAAAATCCCCGTTTTTTAAAACTTACAAACATTATTAAACTTTAGACGTTAAAAAACTGCTAATTCTGTTAAGAAATAATTTATTTGATAAAAAAATTTTTTAAATAAGCTATAAAAGCCCATGTTTTTAACAGTTTTTGTTCAAAATTTCTATATTTTTTGTTTAATATTCAATTCAAAATTGCAAATCATCGAGGTGAGCCATGCTTTATTTGCCTCATATAGCGCTGCAGTCCATTCTGCATTTAAGGCGCGTTTTTTGTCTAAATAATAACCATTTAAGGCAAAAAAGTATATGATTGCTAATTAAAACATTAGAAATAGTATTTTTATCCTTCTTGGTTTAGTGTAAATGATAATCTTTTTCATTCGCGTTATTGCTGTGAAATATTCTCACCATAACCTTGCTTGTCTTTTTTTTAAATTTTTTATTGCAATCGCCCGTTTTATGATAATTGGCTTTTTAAAGACGGTTTATTAAAAGAAACAACAAGTTACTACAAGTAATGTTCACTGCAGATCCGAGTTTTCGAGTTTCGGATTGTAGTTTTGCTTTTAGGAGCTTCGTAACAACTCCCAGAGCTCCAGAGAACCCCAAAACCCCGGAGTAACCCTCAGAGCTCCGAAACAATTTCCAGAGCGCCGGAGCTTCGGATTTCCGCCCTATTTTTGTACTATTTTCAAGAATAATAAAAAAGTTTTGTCAAAATATTTTTGTAAGTTAATTTTTTTCAAAAACTTATTTAAAACGGTAAAAATGTGCAAATATAAAAAATGGATTAAAAGTGTATTTCAAGCTTAAATAAGCTAAAAAAATTCTCACTAAAGGGTATTTACTACGCCTACGACGATTTTTACGCCATTATACCGATGTTTGTGGGACATTTGAATAGTCTATAGTACGCGATTTAAAATCAATATTAAATTAACATTTTCTGATCAATTATGCGTCTCAAACGCAAATGAGGTAACCAGGGCCTGTGCCAGGATTTTTGAAAGGATTGGGCCAGACTCCAGAAATATTTAAACAGTATATATATGCGACGCGAAGCGCCGCATTTTGCGCCGCGCGGCGGCACCAAGCGGGCGCAAAGGGTCCGCCGGGGGGTCTATGGGGTGGCCCCCCAGCCGCCGGAGGCAAAATTTTTTGATTTAGAAATAAAAATGAGCAAAATTGGGGCTTAAAAATACCTGTTTACATTAAATTCAAGACAGATAATCGGGCAGAATCCATTTTTAGCATACCCCAAGAAAGGAGGTAGGGAGAAGGAGGGGTAATGATGAGGTTACCTTACCTTTAACTACCGTCCCCACCCCTGAGCCCACCTCCCCCTTCCTAAATTTTTACCCCGACCAACCCAGAAAGGGGGGGCCATGGCCCCCTGGCCCCCCCTGGCACAGGGCCTGGAGGTAACCGCTGCTCAATAGTAAATTTTGCGTCGTAGCGGTGTTTTTTCTTTCCAGCTAACAATGAGAAGCAAAATGCGTTTTGCATTCCAAGTCTCAGACGCATTAATAACAGGAAGAGGTTAAAAAATCTATTTGCATTAGTCATGTTTCTACTCTTTAATATCAGGCTCCGAAGCTCCGGTCATTTCAAGCGGAGGTAGCTCCTGAGCTTCGCCCCTTTAAATGAGCGATTTCAGACGCAAATAAGCGGGAAATTTGCTCTAAATTATTCCATTATCATATTTAGGAGTTTTTTTTATTGTTTTTAACAAGTTTTGAAAAAATTAGCTTACAAAAGATTTTTTTATAAAATAATTTATGGCATTAATCCTTAATTATCCATAAAATTAGTATCAAATAAAACGTAGCTGCAGAGCTGCGGGGGTTGCTCTGGAGTTCCTATAGGTGGAACTCCGCTCCGGAGCTCGGAGCCCGGAGCTCCGAGCTCCAAGGAGACATCGCTCCATTTTGCATAGATCTCACCTCTCAGACTAAGATCACTTAGATGTTTCTTCTCCGGATTTTTTTTCATCTTCTTCCTTTTTCTTGTCATTAGTTTTGTCTTTCGGTTTTGACGGCATTTTTGTGATTCTTTACACAAATCAAAAAGCATAAAAAGTATAAAAAAAGTGTATCGGGTTTTTATTTGGTTTGTAACTTTGGCACAAGTGTGTTTTCAACGTGTTTTCAAATCAGCACATGATCCGGCAAGGCATATTAGAAAAGCGTTAATTGAATGAAATGAACTTTTAAATCGTAACTATTGTGGATACGGTAGAGCGCAAGTTACAACCAAACAAAAAATTAATTTATTATCTTAAAATCCTCAAACCAAAACAAACTTTCGCGCTTGATTAAGCACTAAGTTTTCTTTCGTTATTTTTCAATTGATTTGAACCAGCTACTGATTTTAAAAATTCAAAAAGAAATATCTGCTGAGAATGAATGAAAAAAATTACATTTCGGCTCAAAAATAAGTTAGGAATTTACCTAATTTACCTAGGAAATTTGTTACAATAATAGCTTTTTTTGAGAATTAAAAACAAATATAAAATGACTATTTAATATTTTAAATTTTATAGGTTTAGATTCTTAAAGAAATTAAGGCTATGTGTTCCACTGTAAAATGAAAAAAGTCTAATATTTGTTAATAAATCTTTTATTTTACAATCAGTTATATTTTAAGATTTTTAGCACTTTTACCTGCAATTTAATGACCTACATGGGGATTTTTAACTAGACCAAAAAAATTACACTAACCGTTAATAGTAATTAACACACTTTTAAGAATTTATCTTTGTTTCCATTTGCAAGTATCATAAAGTCAACAGTTTTTATTATCACTGTTGCAAACAGGTTTGGTCACCAGACGCATTAAAACATGACAATCTTGGTTGCATAATACTAAATCCAGAAAATTTAATTCTGTCGTGGGTTCTTGTACTAATTGCAGTAAGAAAGTCATCGAAAACCAACTCTAATAACAAATAACCATCAGATAATTTCTAATTTTAAGTTTTTAATTTTTTTACAAAAATTGCTACTCCCCTCCAGTTTTATGTAAGCGATAATAGCGGTAAACATTATATTGCCAGTTTGTTAAAACTTATCATTACATTTGTAATTTTGTCAGTAAACCAAGTTTCAATGAAGGTTAGTTTAAGTCATAGTTGCATGCAGATAATAAATGATCTAGAAGATTTAGATTTACCTACTTAGGAAGAGCAAACCTCTAACATTTTGCGTAATTGCATTTCAAGTAATTCTCATTTTGGGTGTTTGATTTTCTAAAAGTGTTCCTTCCGTTAATATTTTTGATCATAAACATTATCATTTACTCTACGCCATTCCTCATTGTCATTACCTAAAAATTTCTTTAGTTTCTTTTTTTCTTCTCGGACAGAGAAGCTAGCATTATTTTCTCCCTTTTCACGTAAGTTTTTTGTCATATAAATATTTTTTCCTGATTTTGTTAAATTCAACCATATTTTTTTGCGATCCTCAAAAGGCAGTGAAGGACAAAAACCAAGATTTCCAGTACCGTATTTTAGATCATTTTTTACCTAATGTTGCAGCGTGGCAGAAATTTTACGTGAAAAGGGAGAAAAATAATGCTAGCTTCTCTGTCCGAGGAAGAAAAAAAGAAACTAAAGAAATTTTTTAGGTCATGACAATGAGGAATGGCGTAAAGTAAAATGATAATGTTTATGATCAGAAAAAATATTAACGGGAAGGAACACTTTTTAGTAAATTGATAATCGAAAAATGAGAAATTACTTGAAATGCAACTACGCAAATGTTAGAGGTTTGCTTGGTGTAGGTAATCTAAATCTTCTAGATCATTTATTATCTGCATGCAACTATGACTTACTAACCTTCATTGAAACTTGGTTTACTGACAAAATTACAAATGGAATGATAAGTTTTAACAATCAATATAATGTTTACCGCTATTATCGCTTACATAAAACTGGAGGGGAGTAGCAATTTTTGTAAAAAAATTTAAAACTCAAAAATAGAATTATCTGATGGTTATTTGTTATTAGAATTGGTTTTCGATGACTTTCTTACTGCAATTAGTACAAGAACCCACGACAGAATTAAATTTTCTGGATTTAGTATTATGCAACCAAGATTGTCATGTTTTAATGTGTCTGTGACCAAACCTGTTTGCAACAGTGATAATAAAAACGTTGACTTTATGATACTTGCAAATGGAAACAAAGATAAATTCTTAAAGCGCGTCAATTACTATCACGATTATAAAAAAGCTAACTGGCAAAAAATAAACAACTATTTAAATTCAATAGGTTTCGTCGATCAACAGTTGTTAAATCAGTTAAGTTCAACAGCTGAAATGCATTGAAGCATTGTAAAAGCCCATATAGACAAAGCTATACGTTTGTTTGTGCCTTTATGTAAAAAAACAATACATAAAAAACATGATTATCCAAGTTACATACAAAGAATAAAATCAAAAAAAGTTAAAATTGTGGAAAAAACAAGATCACGCCTTTGAAAGAGCAGAGTACAATAGATTAAATTGTAAATATAAACTTTAAATGAATAAATCTAATGAATCTAAAGAGAAACAAATCTTGAATCGTGGAAATGAAAATAAATTGTTTTGATATATTAAAAATCTTTAAAAAGACGATTCTGGCATTTCTCCTTTAAAAAAAGAAGATGGCAGTATTATAGATGATTATTATAAAAAATGTAAATTATTAAATGAAGTTTTTAGTAAAAAATTTAGAAAGGACAAGGGTTTTGAATCTTAAATTGAACGAAAAATACCTAAAAATATTTCATTATTACAAATTTAATTTAAAACTTCAATCGTTTTAGAAGCGCTTAAAAAGCAAAAAAAAAACAAACTTAGTCAAATACCAGATAATAGCAAACAAAAAATGTTAGGTTAGTTAGCTGAGCATACCTAAAGTTGCAGATAAACAAAATAATAAAACAAAATAACATAAAAATCACGTGTTTCTGTGCTTACCGGCTATGCTGTTTAAAAGATTAGCTATTAGCCTAGCGGATGCGTTATCATATGTTTTTAATGTATCTTTTAAAACTTATAAGCTTTCATTGAGTTGGTTAACAGCTATTGTTATTCCTATTTTTGAAAAAAAAGGTGTTCAAGCAATCCAAATAATTACCGACTCATTTCTCTGACCTGTATAGCTTGTAACGTCATGAAAACTTGCATTTATAATACTATACTTGCCTTTTTACAAAGTCATAATATAAATACTGATGCACAGCAAGGATTTTTATGTAGAAAACCATCTTGTTCGCAACTATTAGAGTCGTTTGCCAACTGGGTTAAAGCACTTGAAACCAATTGAGAAAAAATTGATACAGTTTACATCTATTTTAGCAAAACGTTTGATTCAGTATTGCACGCTAAATTACTGCAAAAACTTTGTGCTTATGGAATACAGGAGTCTTTTTTATCTTTGGATATCAGCTTTTTTATCAAATAGGAAACAAAAAGTAGTGATAAATCAAAGTTCTTCAAACTTTACAAAAGTTTGCTCCGGTGTTCATCAAGGATTCGTTCTGGGACCCTTGTTATTTTTAATTTTTATTAACGATCTTCCTGCTGAAATTCCTAAAATTAGTTGCAAACTTTTTGCTGACGACGTACAGCTGTGTCACATTCGATCAAAGACAGAAAATATTTTTTTTTAAACAAGCTTGTGAACTGGGCAAGAAAATGAAAACTTGAGAATTGTTTTTTCATAAGTGCTGCGTCGTTCATATGGTTTTAATAATCCTCAAATGCAAGTTTTTAAGTCTAAAGGTAAACCTTTAGAAATTAGTGAAATTAGTGTAGAAATCTTGGAATTTCTTTATCAAAAACGCTTAAACCCACTGAACATTGCATTGCAAGAGCTAAAAAATCTTTTAAATTGTTGAACATAATTTTTAAGTGTTTTAAAACAAACAACAAAAAAGCCCTTTTAAGAGCGTATAAATCGTTTGTGAGACCCTAATCTCGAATACAATACCCCAGTATGGTCACCAAATATGTGTAAAGATATTGATATCATTGAAAATATGCATTTATGGCTAAAAACAAGATACTTTATCACTCATTTACCTCTAGAGTTTCAAGGTATTGGAAATCACTTCCTCAATCAATAGTTAACGGTAAAATGCTCAAAGATTTTTCAAACAAATTGAAACATATTGCACATTGTTTTACAAAGTTCGACAGACGTATTTAGAAGACTTATGGCTCTGTGCCTTCCTTTCCCTTATAGACTAGTTCGGAATAAGGATTTTTTAGTGTAAGGAAGAGGGTACAATAACTACTAGCGCCAATCATATGTAGGATGAAAATTGGGAAACAGCGAGCGACTAGTACATTTTACGGTTTAAAATATTTCAAATATTTATTGGTTCAAAAGCTCGACCTCTTCTCTTGAACTTCTTAAATACTTTTTAAATATTGCACAAGCAAAAGCAGTTTTTGGGGATTTTTAGTTTTTGGCCGCTTCATAGGGACGGCGCTGCTGGCGCGCTTGATTTCCAGTTTTTTAATGTTTCAATTACAGAAAATGTTTAATTTAAAAGCTTGGAATGGGTTTTTAAAATTAATTTTTAAATTTTGAATAGTTTATTTTATTTTATTCAAATTTTATTTTTTTTTGTTCCCTCCCTCTTCTCAGTGGTCGATACAGGAATTGAACCCGTAACCTCCAATGTCGACTGTGGCGTGCTATCCATTACACCATAGACTGGACAAAAAAATTGGAAAGATTATTTTATTAACACTTGTACTTTGAGTTTTCACGGAAGGGACTGTGCCACAATCTATATATATATATATATATATATATATATATATATATATATATATATATATATATAGATTGTGGCACAGTCCCTTCCGTGAAAACTCAAAGTACAAGTATATATAAATATATATATATATATATATATATTTTATATAAACGGGCGTACGTTTAAAACGGTACCTAAGGAAAACAGCGTACATAAAAAACTTGGGATCGCTGGGCCGAATGAACTTAGAGCCGAAAGTAAAAGTAGCCGAAACCTTAGCGCCCACTTCTTTCGATACGCGGTTTTTGGAGCAGTCAGCAGGGAAGCCCTCAAAAATTTCGGGAACTTGTAGCCATCAAAAATCGGAATTCGGAACATTGCGTTAGGATTAGATTTAGGCTTTTGCTAGAGAAAGAGAGATAAAGCTTAGAGATAGGTTTTAGAAATTTTACATTTTCAACTCCATAAGGAAGCGTAAAATAAGAAAAAGAAAATTTTATGCCAAAACTTCTCTAAGGCATAAGTTCCAAACGGCGCTAAATTTTTATAACAATTAATTTAGGTTCAAAAATAAGCAATTTTTAATTTTAAAGAGTCCAACGAGTTCATTTTATTTATTTATTTTTAGGAAATAATGTAGTAATTTACAAGATATTTTAAGTGAAATTTCTGACGGGCATAATTAAGGTCCACGTTAATTAGGGTGATATGACTCTAATTATCTAATTATAGTGCGCTTATATAAATGTTTAAAATCCGTGTGGGTATAAAAATTTAACACCGCTGTCTAAGAAAACGAACATAGAAGATATTATGGTTTCTAAAGATAAAAAGGACAATAAGTCCAAACAGAAACAATTGGACGACTTATACGAAGATTTGGAACCTGAAGTCTCCACTCGAGATGCGGGAAACGGTAAAATAGACCGGACAGAGATAAATAAACGAGCGAAACTTGACATAAACACCGCCCCATTAGATAAAAAAGGGGAATGCCAACAGACAGACCGCACTCAGCTGGAAGGTAGCGGCGACAGCTTCGTCAGCGCCCTAGAAATGGCATGATCCAGTTTTTTTCATAAAACTACTAACTTTTTACCACTAGTCACGCAGGGGGATCTGGAAGCGGCGAAGTGATTTTTAGTTAAATGAATGTACTATAATTCGCTAAGAATGAGCGTTTCATTTTGACTTACAAAAAACCGGCACAGAATTAGCATTTTGAAATTAATAATCTTCAAAAAAATTTAAGGTGATATGAACAGAAATTTTTATGAAGCTCTACAATTTACAAAATATGTTTTAAACCTGATTTTAATAACTTCACAACAATAATTTAATAATAAATATAATGACAACCGCTAAAAAGCGGTTGTCATTATATTTATAAGAATTGCTTGAATGCTTCTGATGATCCCGATTTTTAAATTTAATAAAAATATTCATAATTATAATTTGCGAATACAAAATAATTAATACTGAAATTATTGAGGTCGGCTAGATTTTGTTTGCATGTAAATGTGGAAAAAAACACCTAATAAATATAAAACAAACTAATAATTGTTACAATAATATGCATGTGCATTTCCGTAATAATATGCATGTGCATTTGTAATAATATACAAGTAGGCCGTGTCAGCCTTACGGCTGACAGGTAATTATTTCTTTATCATATTTCAGATTCATTTGCTATTTTTTTTCAAAATTCAACCCTTTTATGATAATTTCCTGAATTGTATATAAGCTTTGCAATTTCTGATTTAACCCTATTTTGTTTTGTGGCTATAGCAAGAAAATTCCTTTCCTTGTTTTGGTGAAAATGTTTTGTCCAGCTTAAAGTAGTCCATGTACCTTTTTGAAATTTTAGCCCTTTTTCATTACGACACTCTCTGTGCATGATACTTTTAGCTTTCTAATGATATTTAATTTAGCCCAATCCTTTTTGTAATTGTTAATAAATAGCAATGGCAATAGCAACAATTAGCAACAGCAAAAATTAAAGTTTTAAAATCCCCTCTGGTGAAAATACTTTGTGCAGATAAAAAATTTCCATGTTAGTTTATTAAACATTTAATCCTTTCATGACATTCCTCCAACTGTAAACTTTGCAATGATATATCATTTAGCCTAATTTGTTCTGGCGTTGGGTAGAAGGGTCCGTTCCTTTTTTGGTGAAAATGCGTTGTCCAATATAAAGATGTCCAGGTTCATCTTTCTACAGAAACATGATATTCTGGCTTTCCATTGACTAAATACTTTAACAAATATGTTTGAGCCAGTTCAAGGACAACTTTATAACTTCCAAAGTCAATAGGGATCCATTTTTGTAAAAATGCGTTATCCAACCTAAAGATGTTCATGCTAATTTTTTTTTAAATTTCAACACCTTAAAGCATTTCCGGTCTGTAACCTTTGCAATGGTATCTCATTTAGCCCAATCCTTTTTCTGGTTGGCGAGGAAGTCGTTCCCCTCTTTAATGAAAAACGTTGATTAGCATTGAAATGACCATGTACATCTTTTTAAAAAAGTGTGATATTTTGCCTTTCCATTGACTAATTATTCTTACCAATAAGTTTAAGCCAATTCAAAAACAAAAATTTTTTAACTTCCAAAATCTATAGGGTCCCTCCTTTGGTGAAAATACGTTGTCCAGCCTAAGGATATCCGTATAAATTTTTTTGCAAATATCAACCTCTCTACAACACTCCCCTGGGAATAAGCTTTCCAATCATACCTCATTCAACCTAATCCGTTGGATGGTTGGTGAGGAATTAGGTTACACACACACAGACAGACAGACATTACGCCTATTTATATATAGATGAAGTTTATCATGATAAAAAGTCACTAATTTAATTTATTGTGATATTTTCTTAAAGCAGTCGCTTTTTCCACCCTTACAGGCAGAGTCGAATCCCTCTGCCCCTACTCTCTGTTTTTTTTTTAGCGATACTGGAAAAAAGTTGACAATAAATTTTTTGTTTGCGGTCTTATAACTTTTGAACGCGCCGCGATCAATATGCAAATATCTCGCGTTAAGGTTCTTGTACTTTTGGCTACCTCCTGAAAAAAAAATTTTTTTCAAAAATTTTGTGCGGTTAGTCCCAAAATTGCCGAAAATTACGGTCGATTTTTTTCAGCCAAATTTTTAACTTTTTACCATATGGGGCTTTACGTCTGAAATTTTTTTGCAGATTGACCATACTTTTCTGAGCTCAAAAATATATAATTTGTAAGGGGTAACCTACCTGGGTCGGGTACCCCGAGAGGTTAAAGGGGGTCAATTTCACGATTTTTGCTAAAATTTTTGTATGGGGTACACATTATGCATATTTTGGCATCATGCTCAAAAACTGTTAAAGCCACAGGCCTGAGACCGGGGGAATTTATGCGGAAATTTAAGTCCGACATTTTGGTGATAGTCTCAAAAAAATCTTGATGCCCTAAGGCACTGCAATGGCTGACCCCTAAAAAAACTTTTGACACAGCTGCTCTACATAGACGAGTAATATATCATTTTAAAGCTCTCGGCGTGTTGATTTCAAAAATATTAAAAAAAATTTTCTCTAAATCGTTGGGTAACCAAAATACAGACCCCTTTGTACCCCCAAAATTAGTAAGGGGTGATTTTTTTGTTTTTATTTTTTATAAACCGTGTTTATATTCGTTTGAAAGCTCTATACGTGCTGATTTCAAAAATATTAATTTTAGACTAAATTTTTTTATGGTTACCCGGATTACATACCCCCAAATACCCCCAATTTTGAAAAATGGTAATTTTGTCATTTTTCTTTTTAAGTGATATGTTTATACTCATATGAAAGCTCTCGACAAAAAATAAAGTGTACAAAAGCAATTCATCGCAACATTCCAAACAAATCATAATCTATGCTACAACCAATACTAATTTAATCGAGTAAACTGTCACAATAATATATTTTAATCCACGTAAATCCACATAAATATCATATAATACGAATTATGTATTTTTAATCTACCCCGAAGTATTATTTATCTGCAGTTATATTACCATTATGTTTATAAACGTGTTGTTTTTGTAAATAAACAATTATTTTTTTCTCAGTTCCGTGCCACATATTTAGATTTCCTGTATTCATCAAAAGAATTAATATAAGTTTATTTTTTGGTTTAAACCAAGCAAAATCTACGCTTAAAAAATAAACAAAAATTAGAGTAAAAGCAAAACTGTTGATTGTAGTTAGCGTTAATATCACACAAAGAAAATGCTCAAGGAAAACTTGGTTTTGATTGCAAATCGGTGTGAGAAGCCCGTAATTTTTATGTTATGTCAGTTCTATTTCTATTTCATCTCATGCGTCCAATTTTACACGTCTTAACGTTTACAGCCTAAACGCTCACTTAAAGTTTTCGCTATGTTTCGTGCGTTTTCTAAATTTCGAGAAAACAGGCCAACAATATTGATTATCTCCCATGTACTACCATATGGACACTTCTATTATACGCCATCATAGCGTGACGAAAGGGCGGTTGAAGAAATCCCTGCCTATTGGCCGAATCGCAAGTGTACGCGGAACAACGCGCCGCGTGGCCAATCAGCGTAGGCCACGCCCCTTTTTCAAATATTTCGCCAGACGCATAGGGGTAGAGGGCCCTCCCTTTGTCTTGACAGAGTTAGAGGATCACTTTCTCATCTTTTGAGCTATCAAAAGGTCTTTTTCTTCCAACATCAATTCTTTTTCTCCTTTACGGAGAAAAAACTTTGCTAATCAAAACTAAATTATATTTTCTCTCTTGTGGAGAAAATCTTTTTTTCTATTCAAAAAAATTTTTTCTTCCTTGTGAAGAAAATTTTGTTTTATTTTTCTACTAAACATCAGTTTTACTTTTAAAATCGCGATTTGAAAGTATTAAAACTTTTGAATCACTGAGAAAGTAAAAGAACACAAGACTGGCAGGATCAGTCGTATAAACTTCACAGTTACATCTAATCTAAAAACAAGTCACATACACAGAATCATTCCCCACTACTGGTTGATTTTTAGTAACTCGTTACTCTCCCAGTTAGCTTCACCGGTTGAGCTAGGTAACTTGTTGCCTTCCCAGTTCCCTTGAGGCCATCCCCAAATCCTGATCGACGTTACATAGTAACTTATTGCCGGGCCCAGTTAGCCTCCACTGGTCGAGCTGGTCAATAGTTACTCTCTCAGGTACGCATTACGCACGAACATTTTCTAACGATGTTGTATCCGTTAAAGTTCACAAAAAGTCAATAATATTGGCTTTCCACTTACTGTGCTCCCTTATGCGTATTAATGCTCCGCGCTTATCGTCATTTCAACTTAAGCGATTTTTGTCGTTTTTCTAAATAAGCGCATTAAACCTTTATAGTGTATTCATTGATCGCGTCGGTAAAAAGACCCGATCAATAAATTTTTAAACCTGTATTCAACATACGCTACCCTACCGCGCCATAGCAACGCGCGACGACGCCCTGTACACACAATAAGGGTGTTCCTTTGAATACAAATCGCTTAGTTTAATATTCTCAACGAATATTAGTGTCACATTCACCGCAGTACTCTTGAAGAAAAAACACACACACACTATTTCTTGCTGTTCAAGCTTAGTGAAAAAAGTTTGTGTCTTCTCTGCGCACGGCCTTAGCACGCCGCTCCCTAAATTTCTAAAAGCCATTACGTGTCGCAGTAAAACTTCTTATTTAAAGTGAAAAACACTCTCATAGCACTTTTGCACAGTAAAGATGAAGCGCCAAGCTGATAGTTTACACGCTTATGACCCGCAGGAAAATTTTAGCGAGTTTAATTTTCCTATACTGAGCGGCCACTCCACCTCCAAAAATAGGCCAGAAGCTCAACGGGTTTCTGAAAATGATCACGTCGCTAGAGACATAACACTAGCTTCGGGGCCTCCTTCCACTAGTATGAAAAATCACAACGCACTGATTTCAAAAATATATGGTTTTTTTAATTTTCTTCAGTGGTTACCCATTTTTGCACCCATCATCACCCATCACCCACCCCTAAAATTCCTAAGAGGGGTTTTTATTATAATACCCTCATTTTTATACTCATATCAAAGCTCTCGACACGCTGATGTCAAAAAAATATTTTCAACTCGATTTACCCAATGGTTACCATTTTTACAACCAAAATGTACCCCCAAAAATTTTTAAGAGGTCATTTTATATATTTATTGTAATACCGTCTTGTTTGTACTCATATAAAAGCTTTAGACACGCTGATACCAAAAATATATATTTCAACTCGATTCACCCAATGGTTACTATTTTTACAACCCATAATGTACCCCCAAAAATTTTAGGGGGTCTTTTTTATATATTTATTGTAATACCGTCTTGTTTGTACTCATATAAAAACTTTAGACACGCTGATCCCAAAAATATATATTTCAACTCGATTCACATAATGGTTACCATTTTTACAATCCATAATGTATGTCCAAAAATTTTTTAGGGTGCAAAAATGGGTAACCACTGAAGAAAATTAAAAAATATATATATTTTTGAAATCAGTACGTCGAGAGCTTTCATATGAGTATAAACATATCACTTAAAATGAAAAAATGACAAAATTACCATTTTTCAAAATTGGGGGTATTTGGGGGTATGTAACCGGGTAAACATAAAAAAATTTAGTCTAAAATTAATATTTTTGAAATCAACACGCATAGAGCTTTCAAACGAATATAAACACGGCTTATAAATAATAAAAACAAAAAAATCACCCCTTACTAATTTCGGGGGTACAAAGGGGTCTGTATTTTGGTTACCCAACAATTTAGAGCAAATTTTTTTAAATCAGCACGCCGAGAGCTTTAAAATGATATATTACTCGCCTATGTAGAGGGGCTGTGTCAAAAGTTTTTTTAGGGGTCAGCCATTGCAGTGCCTTAGGGCATCAAGATTTTTTGAGACTATCACTAAAATGTCGGATTTAAATTTTTGCATAAATCCCCCCGGTCTCAGGCCTGTGGCTCTAACAGTTTTTGAGCATGATGCCAAAATATGCATAATGTGTCCCCCATACAAAGATTTTTAGCAAAAATCGTGAAATTGACCCCATTTCACCTCTCGGGGTACCCGATAAGGTAGGTTACCCCAAACAAATTATATATTTTTAAGCTCAGAAAAGTATGGGGAATCTGTAAAAAAATTTTCAGACGTGAAGCCCCATATGGTAAAAAGTTAGAAATTTGGCCGAAAAAAATCGACCGTAAATTTCGGCGATTTTGGGGCTAACCCCCCAAAATTTTTGAAAAAAATTTTTTTCAGGAGGTAGCCAAAAGTACAAGAACCTTAACGCGAGATATTTGCATATTGATCGCGGCGCGTTCAAAAGTTATAAGACCGCAAATAAAAAATTTTTGTCAACTTTTTTCCAGTATCGCTAAAAAAAAAACAGAGAATAAGTGCAAAAAACAAAAATGGCGTAAAAATTTTAACAAAATGCCTGGAGTAAAATTTATGAAGCATTTTTTAAAACTAAATTAACACTTCTACAAAAATTAACCAAAAACTGTTAACTGATATGTAGCTAATAATCCTATATACACATTTATATAGCTTTTTTATAAATAAACCAATTGGAGATAAACTTTTTTAAATTAAAAGTTTTGTCGGAACTACACCTAGTTTTGCGTAATGATGAATCTTAAAATTTTAACTGCTAAAACAAGAAGGCATCATTTTTATGTGTAAGAAACCAACATTTCGGGATGTCAAAGATTGTTGTGAGCATCAATTTTTTAATCTACGTTTTTGTGGTTAACGGCAAAATCCAGTTTATACTTCGTTCAAAGTGTTTAGAAGAAAAGAATTCCCCCACACAGAATTTTTTTCTCGAATGCTCTTGGTAGTCACACCTCTGTTCATGTGAAAAACGAACAATTAATTTAACTTCCTTACTAAATAAAATTTACAAATTATTACCTAATTTTACAAATAATACCAGTTTTTTAGTGTTAAGAAAAAAAAGAAACACGACGCAAGGTACTGGGGTATTTGTACACTCCTTACTAATTAAGGGACTCAACCAACTATACACATTACAGAAAGCCACATTCTTCTACACAATTTGTGGTTATTTGTTTGCGTTGCGCTCCAGGCAAATTTTATCAGATTCCTATACCTTTTTATTACAATAATTACTAATTTTCAACGGGAAGTCCTTAAAGAAAAAAATAACAAAAAAAAAAAAAACAAAACAAAAACCACCCAATTCACCACTACACTTAGCTGCCATTTAACACCCCACCACATACGCACGCGCTCCGGGGCACCGACGCTTATTATTATTTTTTAAAATCAGGGAAGAGCGCGGAGCGCTCTTTCCCTTATATTAAATGGGTTAAGTCACTGCGCGGTTAACCGTTGTTGATGGCGTCATCGAAATCAACAAAACCTTTAATAGTTTTTTAGCCAATTAAAAATCTAAACATTTTACATAACTAAAATATTACCCATATTTTTCTGATATTAAAAACCTAAAAACTTTTGCTAAACATACCTGAATTTCATACTAAAAAGCTTAATTTGCTTAACTTTTTTTTTTTTTTTTTTTTTTTGGGGTCCCCCAAAAATTTTTTCCTGTGGTGAATATTTGGAGCTGATTTTTTGCACGTAGATGCTAAATTGCCCCCGCACCTGAATTTCATTCTCGAATATGCTCTATTGCCCGTAGTTAAACCTCTGTTCATGTGAAAAACGACCAGTTTTTTTCTAAGTTACGCATTAGGTACTGGGGTACTTGTGTGACACTTTTTTTCCTTACTGAATTACATATTAAGTAACTTCATTCAGTAATACACATTCTCTTGTGGTTATTTTTTTGGTTTAAATTATGATTCCTTACCTTTTTATAAAAATTATTAATTTTCAACGGAAAGAGCGAAAAAATATTCTTACCACTAATTAGCAGCCATATGGCAACAATAAAAATATTTAAAAAAATAAAATGAAATAAATCTTGGGTGACGTGTGAGCGCTGCGGGGTACAATGTTTCAATAGACGGAAATTTATCAAAATCGAAACAGAAAAAACTCTTTTTTATATGGATTACTATGAAGCTACAATCACTTCAAAAATTTAATGCGAGAAAAGACTAGTCTGGGTAACCTCGTAAAATTGCATGGAACCTGGAAAAACCATTTACAATGGTGTGGTTTTGTTGTTTAAAAATAAACCATCAATCTAGAAAAATCAAGCACAAAACAAAACTCCAAATAAAGCTAATTTCCAAAAAAGTGATTAAATCAGGTCTAACTAAAAAAATTTAAACAGAAAAAAAACACACTATTTTATATGGTTCTTTCAGGTTCCATACAATTTTACGGAGTTACCCAGACTTAATTTTTGTATAGTATACTGCTTAAAATTACATTGAAGTTTTGGATATGAAAATAATTGTATTCATATCATGAGAAGACCATGACGTTTTTTTAAAATGAGTAAATTTTTTAATGTTTTATATCTTTAATAAATGACATTGAATTCAATGCATTAAAAGGCGGAAATTCTAGCAAAAGACGAAACAAAGTTTCGAAAAAAAAGCCTTATATTAAATGGAATAGTATAAAGCTACATAAGTCTAAAAACTAAATGCCAGAAAAGACTGAAACAAGTCTCTTTAAAACCTGTAAATTAATAACAGATTTTGTGAAATTTTTAGAAAAACAAAACCGAATAAAAACAATACGTGTAAAAGCTTTAGTTTGCGTTTTTTAACTAATAATAAAACTTAATTCACATAAATTTCTCTCAAAGTGAATTAAATTTTACATGAGTTAACCAGCTGTAAATACCATAGTATTAGTTAAGTTACACGTCGTCAAAACGATACAAAAAAAGTATAACGCAAGCGTCACAGTAACCATGAAAAATTTCTGTCAAAATAAGTTATCGCATTGCGCATTAAATTTTGTAATTTATCATGATTTTCGTATAAAGCAAAACATACCGCCATATTAACAGCTTTTTAAAATCAAATATCAAGTTCTAAGTCCGAAAAACATTGAAAAATTCAGATTTAATATAAGGCGACTTTTTCTTTAATGTTTCTATTTATTACATAAAACAAATTAGCTGTCAATGTATTTGTTAAATTAAAAGTCGCCTTATATTAAATCTGAATTTTTCAATGTTTTTCGGACTTAGAACTTGATATTTGATTTTAAAAAGCTGTTAATATGGCGGTATGTTTTGCTTTATACGAAAATAATGATAAATTACAAAATTTAATGCGCAATGCGATAACTTATTTTGACAGAAATTTTTCATGGTTACTGTGACGCTTGCGTTATACTTTTTTTGTATCGTTTTGACGACGTGTAACTTAACTAATACTATGGTATTTACAGCTGGTTAACTCATGTAAAATTTAATTCACTTTGAGAGAAATTTATGTGAATTAAGTTTTATTATTAGTTAAAAAACGCAAACTAAAGCTTTTACACGTATTGTTTTTATTCGGTTTTGTTTTTCTAAAAATTTCACAAAATCTGTTATTAATTTACAGGTTTTAAAGAGACTTGTTTCAGTCTTTTCTGGCATTTAGTTTTTAGACTTATGTAGCTTTATACTATTCCATTTAATATAAGGCTTTTTTTTCGAAACTTTGTTTCGTCTTTTGCTAGAATAAAACTTTGAATTAATTTTGTCATCAGTAATGCAAGAATTAAAAAAAGTACTCTGTTGTTTTCGCCGTTTTCCGCGCGGTTGAAGCAGATGGCGCTGGGAACTGGTTCCGTTTCTGCCACCAATTAAAACCGGTCTGCTTTTTTTGTGCGGTTTCTATGAGGGGATGTTGGTTGTCTGCTCTGTACAATCCTTATTGTTGCCAAAAGGCTGTTATTGTGCGGTTGGGATTTTTTATTTGTCTATTTTTCCAATTTTTTATTTTGATCAATAAATCGATAACAAGGACCTAAATGAAAAAAGTGCTTCCTAAGAAAGTTGCGTAATTCCTTCTTCTTTCTAATGAGCCCATGTTTATTTTTGATCAATCAGTAACGAATGAGGAATATCGCTTTTAAGGATGGAGCGTTGGAATAATAATAATAAGAAGAAGAAGAAGATCTATTTTTCCAATTTTTTATTTTGATCAATAAATCGATAACAAGGACCTAAATGAAAAAAGTGCTTCCTAAGAAAGTTGCGTAATTCCTTCTTCTTTCTAATGAGCCCATGTTTATTTTTGATCAATCAGTAACAAATGAGGAATATCGCTTTTAAGGATGGAGCGTTGGAATAATAATAATAATAATAAGAAGAAGAAGAAGAAGGTTCTGAATTTCAAAATTTACCCACGTTCTCTAATAATGGTTGGCGCGGCGCCACGGGGCTAAATCGCCCCGTGGCGCTCCCGCGCCACCCATGATAAAATTATAAAAACATAACTACAATTAATAATAGATTTTTTAAAATTATTCGTTTATCATCTGGTTAATCTTAGGAACAAGTTTGTATTCTCTGCCACAGTGGCACGAAAACTTACCACCGCTGATTCTGAAATAGTCCACATTTTTTGTTTGGGCGAAATCGCCCTTTTTTCTGTTTTATTTTAGGAGATTTCGCGTACTACTGTTACTGCATTTAAAAATTTTAGTGTGAGTTGATAGTCAAGAGTTTAAGTGACACAATGTTACAATTTTTTTCATTAAATAAGTTATTTTTGTTACCAAAATATGTTTATTTTGGAGTCAAATTATATCAATGTCTCAATTTTGAATTTTTTTTGCTAGGGCACGTCTTTTTGTTGAATTTAATTGATGTTTCGAAAATAAATAAATTATTGATCCACAGGGCGTTTTATTCTGCATGTTAGATGTCTCTAGAGGCAAGCACTAAAAGACACCTACTCACCTACTACACCGACGGACCGACTACACCAACCGAGGGGTGAAAGCCTCGTATGTTACTAAAATTCCCCTAAGCAACCTAAGCAAAACCTTAAAATGAAGCTAAATTTAATGTTTTGTTTGATTTTGAGGTTTTGCTTAGGTTGCTTAGGAAAACTTTTTGTTTTTTTTTAAACCAAAAATTGTTAGTAACAAGAGAGGCTTTCACCCCTCGGTCGGTGTAGTCGGTCCGTCGGTGTAGTAGTAGTGTCTTTTAGTGCTTGCCTCTCTAGAGCGGTTGATGCATAAAAAACGATGGCGGACGCATAAAAAACGATGCATAAATAACGATGCATAAAAAAATGATGCATAAAAAACGACGGTTGATGCATAAAAAACGATGCATATAAATCGACTGCCGTTTTCACGTGGTTCACTTTAGTGTATAGTTTAGGGTCAATGGAGCGAGAGTACTTGGAGCTCGAATTGGAACTTGGAGCCAAAAAAATGGAATTCGGAGCAGTAAATTGGGAGCTTGGAGCCGCAAAAAATCGCTAAAACGTTTATCAAAGCCTAACCGAGAAGTAAATCTAATCCCAAACCAATTTTATATTAAAGGCTCCCCAAGACCCCTTAGTTCGTGGCTCCAAATTTTCAAAAATTTTCGATGGCTCCAAGTTCTTTATTTGCGGCTCTACAGACCCCTATCTTAGTGTATCTGTTAAGTTTATTCATTGTTGTCAGACGCGTTTTCTTGTGCGATCAGAATTTTTTTTTTGTTTTTTAATTGTTATTATTATTATTTTGAATAATAAATATATAACAAATACGTAAATTAAAAAAACTGAAATTTACTATGCTTTTCAATCAGCTTAAATTGGTTTTGTAGAGACCAGTATCCGAACAAAAATATCATTTAGGGTCGATGGAGCCGAGGGAGATTTAAGATTAAAGAAAAAGAAAAAAATAAAGAAAAAAATAAAGAAAAAAAACAAAGAAAAAGAAAAAAAATAAAGAAAAAAAGAAAAAAAAGAAAGAAAAAAAAGAAAAAAAAGAAAAAAAAAGAAAAAAAAAGAAAAAAAAAAAAAAAGGAAAAAAAAAAGAAAAAAAAAGATGGAACTTGGAGCCAAAATTAGGAACTTAGAGCCGTAAGTTGGGAACTTGGAGCCAAAAACATAAATCGCTTAAAGGTTTACACCTAAGCCTAAGCGAACCGTATAACTAAACCCAAACCAATTTTTTCTTAAGGGTTTCAAGTTCCTATTGTTCGTGGCTCCGAATTCCCAAAAATTTTAAGGGCTCCTAGTTCCCTGCTTGTGGCTCTAAAGACCTCGCACAAAAAATATCACGTTTAGGATATGAGTGTTGGAATGCTAAAAGTTTTATCAGAAAGAAGAAAACGAAGATAGAGATAAATTTAAATTTTACCACTTTTTTGGTTTTATATGGCTTGCTGTCGCGGACTTAAATCACTGCGTGGCACTTCCAAGCCACCCATGATTATAAATTGAATAAAATATCATGTCATTTTATATACAAAATAGCGCGATGTGCGGTCTCTATGAATTCGATCACCCAGCGTTCCTCCAGGGGCTTGAAAATCTACTATCAGTCAAAAAATCAATATTGTTTCTTAGCGGCGTAGTGGTTTATTTTTTACTAATTGTATTTTTATCAAGTACGTGTGCAAAGTGTACAGTAGGTAAACCTAATAAAAAACGAAAAAGTGTAAAAACTTCAGATAAAACAAATCAAATTATTGTTCCTCCGTCAAATAGGGGTAAAAACTTTAAGATTTGCGCTGATTATGTTTCATAATAGTCTGATGACTGCCAAAAAATATCAAAAATATATAATAAAGGAAACATGAGACACTTAGAACAAACTGCTTGAAAACAAAGGTCCCATAAATGGAATGGGACCTATTTAAATGGGATCAAATTTAAATGGGATCCCTTTCAATGGGATCCCATTTAATTGGGATCCCTTTAAAAGGGATCCAATTTAAATGGGATCCCTTTAAATGGGATTTCTTTTTTCAAGCAGTTTGTTCAAAGTGTCTCATCTCATGTTTAATTTTTTTATTATATATTTTTGGATATGTGATAGAATTGCTGTGCCGAGGGAGCTTGAAACTGGAGCTTTGAGGATTTGGACCCGAAAATAAAAATCGCTAAAACGTTTCCCTGAGGCTAAACGAAGCCAAAATTTTTAGCGTACACAATTTTTTACTGAAAGGCTCCAAGTTCCCATTGCTTGTGGCTCCATGTTACCAAAAATTTTTGACAGCTCCAAGTTCCCTGCTTGTTGCTCTAAAGACCCTGTACCCAGACAAAATAATTTTAATATATTTTCTTTTGAAAATGTGACAAAAGTACGCCAAAGGCAAATGAAACGTAAAAAAATGAGTTAATTAGTATGGAGCGCACACATGCACAAACAAAATTATATACCAACATTTGATTTATGGTTAATATTTTTTTATTTATTTACTTTTATTTGTTTTATTTATTTAGCTGTAGTTTTTCTAAAATTTTAATATATATAATATTTTATTATTTTATAATTATAAATTTACTCTTAACATTTATAACCCTATAATGAACCCAAGTTCATTTATCACCTAATATTTTAGTTGCGGCAACCCCAAACACTAATATTTTCTGTTTCTAATCATTTCCTTTTTATAAATACCCTATTTGATAGTGCTAACTAGAATTAAAAAGGTTTTTTGTAAGTCGCTGTTTTTTCTCAAACATTTCAAAAATTTCAATTATTAAAAGCTATGTAATTTTTAATAAATTATTTATAAATAACCTGTAAATTGTAAAATTTAAAACTAAAAAAAACAAGATCAAATTTTTACATACTTTTTATAACCAAATCGCGCAAATCTTTAAAAGCTAATACTCAAAAAACTGTGTCAGCATCTCGGCGCAAAACTAAGTCCCAACGATCAAAATCATCAAAAAGTGCGGAAAATTCATTTGAAATTCACCTTTATGAAGACACCAACGACTTTGTCCCAATGGAAACGGACCAAACTGGGGTGTGTTTTTTTAGATTTTTAAACGGCTTCATTATTATGGCGATTCTTGATTTTGGTAAATTAAGTATACTCATAAATATCGTATTCAGAATGAATGGTTTTAAGCTTTAAAAAATTTTTAAAAACGAGCGAATTTCGTAAAAAATAACGTTAAAAATTTGTGGAGAATACTTTTGCTACTTTTCTAGTGCTATTAGTGTTTTGTTTCATGTTTATTCTATTCTCTAAACAGACTCGATAATCATTTAAGACGACAAGAAAAATAAAGATAAAGATATGTTTATCCACAATTTAATTAAAATATTTTAAATAATTTCAAAATTTATACCATTAAATACTATCAAAACAGGTTTTCGCCTATTACAGGACAACAGTTTTAATCTTAGACTAAATTAAACTGTATAGAAATATACAAATTAACTTTTTATTATGTAGATAATCATGTTGTAAAGCTTTTTTTAAACTAGTTCTTTATTATGGAAATTTAAATTTCATTAGAAACTCGAAAGAAACATTTAGCTATTTTAAATACAAAAAAAATTATTTTCTAACATATAGTTGTCGCAAACTGCTTATTTAATTTTAATTTTGCATCAACTATTATTTCTAAATAATACTTTAACTCAGTTCAGTTGCACAAAAATTGTCAATTTCCAAATTTAAGAAAGATTTGAAAGCAAAATATTATTGTCCATGACATTTAAGTTCATGAAAAATGCTTGTAAAGTAAATTATTGGCATTCTTCAAGAGCAACCTATTCAAGTGGTCACCGGAAAGATGGACTACTTTAAACATTGACGGACTACTAGTTTAAAACCGTTATTTTTCAAGAACAACCAATTAAATTAAGATAATTTTTAAATAAATCTGAAAAAAAACAAGTAAATTTAAAAAAATATTACGATAAAACTCATAAACAACTTGAATCGTCGATTATAGATCTTAGTTTTCCTGAGCAACCTAAGCAAAACCTCAAAATCAAACAAAACATTAAATTTAGCTTTATTTTAAAGTTTTGCTTAGGTTGCTTAGGGAAACTAAGGTCTAAAGTCCACGAAAAAGATTATTTGTGAGTTTTATCACGATAATTTAAGTGAAATGAAAAATAACGGTTTTAAACAATCCATCTTTCTGTCGACGACTTGAATGGGTTATTCTTGAAGAATGTGAAATTATTCCAAAGCTTGCTATAGGTTTAAAAATTTTTTCTACCAACTGAAAACTATAAACACCTTTTTTTAGTTTATTATTGCCGAAATTTAACTGCACATGTTAAAATAATAATAAATGGTATAATTAATTTTTTTTTTGTTTTTTGAAGTCTGGTGAAACTAAGCAAATTTTAGAAATCCTAAGTAGAAAATGTGCACCACCACAAAATTTACAATTGCAAATTTCTAAAAGCCGTGTCGGTTTAAAAAAAATTCACCCCTCCCCCCTCGAAAGCTAAGCATAGAAGATATGGCTGCAAAACATTCAAAAAGGTGAAAACTAAACTCACAATGACAATTGTTACGCTGTACAATCTCACATCTCAAGAGTGTAATCTCACAACCAAGTGGTGCAATTCCACAACTAAAATTAAGCGTTTTAGATGATTAAGGTGTGTTTTCTTTTTAGATTTTACTCAGGATTAGGAAACAAAAACAAAGATTTTTGGTCCGTGGGGGTTAAAATTTTGTTATTTTACCATTTTTATATAACTTTTTAATTTAATTTGCAAGCGCAGACTCAAATGCTTTTTTTAAAAAGATTGTGACATTCACAACATTCCGCAGCTGTGAGATTAGATTACACCGTGGTTGTGATGTGAGATTAAACATTGTGAAAATTTACCCTTTGTGTTGTGAGATTGGTCCTTATCTTTAAAAAGCATTAAAAAATCTTACCAGAGTAAAAAGAATATGGACGATTTTTACGAGGACTTGGAAACCAACAATCCCGTCTCCGCCGGGGAAAAAAGTAAAAAACAACGAAGTGAGAAAAATAAAAAAACCTCCGCTGAAATTGATTCGAAACTCAAAATTAAAAATGTCCTTTTAGAAAAACAAACAAACCAGCAAGACGACCGCACGCAAATAAGTTTATTATCGGGTAGTAACGAAGAAAGTTACATCAGCGCTCTAGAAAATTAGACTTTTTGATACACAATGGAATGTTTAAATAAAACTAATACGTGAATTTTCTACTATACTAGCAATTTTAAAGGTGAATGGCGATCCAGACATAACAAAACAATAGTTACTTAGTTAAACGATCTATAGTTTAGAAATTTTCGAAAAAAATAAACGTTAAACTTTATAATTTAAACCATTGCCTTGGATTACACAAAGCTAAAATAACATTGACATTTC
>JASAMX010015103.1:0-12681 GCA_030248175.1 Microlaimidae sp. YZB2_3
TAAAACTAGCATCAACGTTATCAAACAAACTCACAGCATCAATGCTGACCATAAAACAACTAGGCCTTATTAAAACATTTCGGAGCTCAGAAATAAAACTAGCAATTGTTGAGATTCTGTATTCTAAAGACTGAACAGAAGGTTTAAAAACAGCGTCTAAATTTTTAGCAAGATTGTAAAACATGGAACCGTACATTGGTGTTATAACTCCAATAGGATGGGTACTCTTATGTACTTTAATTAAACCATATGGGTTTGGTATAATACTTCTATCAAAACTGGGTAAAACGCTCATAATAATACTAGCTGATAAGAACGAAGAAAGCAAAGTTTTGGTATTGGTATATGCAGTTTTAATTTTGTTTTTTGAAACTTTGGTAAATAGATTTGGATTAGAAAAATGAGCCGACATTTTAGCAGAATAAGCAAATTTTTGAAGAATTACAGTTTTTGAACCTTCGTCGGCAGCTGCAAATACCAGATCCTCATCGTGTGCTTTCTTTTTTAAATCTGACACTACTACCTCAATTTTATTGTAAATCGCAGGTGAATTGGAACTTTTAACGCAACTATTTTTTAAACATGAGGTAACTTCCGCTTGAACACAATCAATGGAAACTTGTAAATTTGATTTTTTGCCTTTTTCCAAAGCGGATTCAATAACACTTAGAGTTTCTAAAATAGGTACTTTTTTCGGAGGTAGACAAAAATTAGGCCCACAGGCTAAAACATCTAATTCAGCTTCGGTAAAACTGCTAGAAGTGATATTAACAATAACAGAATTTCGAAACTTCTTGTCCGACCAAATACTTGTGTCCTTATAAAGAAAACAAAACTTTTAAAAATATAGTTTTTTAAACTTGTTTTCGGTTTTGAGTTTTGCTTTTTGGTAGGCTCCATAATATCGATTTTTTGCAAAAGATAAAACAGTCGATAAAATATAGTCATCAGAAAGATTTTTAAAATATAAGACAATATCAGTTATAAATTGGCGTAGTTTGGATTCAGAAAAATAAGAGTCTCGAATGCACGATTTGAGAATAGAGAATTTTGAAAAGAAAATGGTCCTTTTGCTATTATAACCCGCCGATCTTAAAAAAGTAACAAAAATGTCTGCGACGAATTTTGGAAATATGCCATAAGATTTGCAGTTTTTGAGAAATTTTATTCGGCAGCGAGAGTTTGCTAGTTTTTCATTCCATCGAAGCAAAGAATTGAGTTTTTGGACCGCTTCGAGGCCAAAGCATTTCGCCAATATTCAATAAAACATTTATAGTTAGAATATGATTGTTGTCTATTGTCATTTTCACACGCCAAGAGGCTTAGATTTTTCATTTTTAATTAAAAAGCTTAATTTTCATATGAAATTTATATGTTAGTGAAATCAAGTTTTCCGTAGTGTTTTATAGGCTTGGCGTTTTATAGTTTTAAATTAAAAATTTTCTCCCGGAGAGTATTCAGGCCATCGCAAATCGTCCAGGAAAAACCCATTGCTGCTGTTCTGCGTCTTGCTTGATCTTATTTAGAGGCTCTATCCACCCATAGCCCCCATTTCTGGGGACTACGGTCAATCACTTCTATGCCTACGCCATTCGATTCTCTTAAAGTCCATGATATACGTAAGCATATTTTGTAAATTGGCCAGGCTCACAGATGCTCAATACCAATTGGTACTCACTTATATTTAATTATGAGTACTCAAGCTCAAGCTCACAATCAATTTAATTGTGAGTACTAAGTAATGCTCAGCTCACAATTAAAATCTGGTGCTCAATGCATCCCTACTCTGCACCGCACCTTTAAGCGATATATTGTAAACCAGGCTTAAAGGTGCGGCACGATGTCTAACTTTTTGGCATCGAAATGATTTTCCGTGAAAAGTTTTTTCGCGCACCCATAACCCCAAAAATATGTCGAATGATGTTTATAATTAACTCAAAAAAAGGTGTTTTTTTGCCAGTTCGACACTAAAAACTTTTCACCACGTATAAAAATAGTTATGCCGCAAGTAATTTATGCTATTATTCACGAAAAACAAATTAAAAAATTAAAACTACCATTTTGCTCTCAAAACATAGTAGTGTACGAATTTAGTTTTACAGGCAAGATTTTTTTTGGATAATAGAGAAATTTTTTCGCTCGAGATATTTTTTTTCTATTTGTCCAGATACTTTTTGAATATAGGAAAAATACTTCTCACTTCCATTGGCTCTTTGCGGTTACGACGTTTTTTTTAAAGGTATCTCCGCACGGGCTTATTTAACAGCGAATGGATGAACTTTAATTTGATCTATTGAAATTAACAATATACTTTATATTATTTTGTTGCCTCTGTTTAACCTTAAAAATAAGTACCTCCTCTTTATTAGTCCAAAGTCACAATTCCACCATTTTATAGAAAATACTTATAATTTATTTACTAGATATTAATACTGTATATTATTTTTTTACATTAATTATAAAAAAAGAACTATAGATACACGAGAGTTAGGATACATAACAAATAATTTCCCTCGTTAGTGTTCAAAGAAAACTAAGCAAACAATGATACATGATCATGAATAAAAACTTTCCATAATGCTCATATTAACTGTTTTCTATTGATTCGTTTGGTCATGATTTATGTTTGCGTATCATTTCTTGTTTACTTTTATCATTTGTTTGGCTTCATGATAAAAAAAAACAAAAAAAACAAATTTTAATATTAATACAAATCTACACATAAGTTCAAGCTATTTAAGTGCGTTATTTAACTTGATCGACAATAGCTTCTCAAAAACAAAATAAACATCATGGCTTACAAAGCCAATAAGCATTAAACAAAAGCATTTTTTTGAAAAAAAAAATCTAAATTGAAAGCAAAACTTTGCTTGTTTCTATCCTAAAATCAAATTTTTGCAGAGTAAAATGTGTAGCAAGAAGTGGACTAAAACTTATGTATAAAGACGAGAACGAACATAATTTAAATTTATAACATTTAAAAAAAACTGCTCATGTCAACAAGCTGTGTAGAAATATTAACACAACTGATTGAGATCGGGACAGTTTAAACGTTTTAAAATTCCAAAAAACTGGTTTTTTTCGAAGTGTCAGCAATTTTTCGCACACTATAAGTTTATAATAGGTTTTATAATAAAAAAAAGATCGTAGTCAATGTGAAAATTTATATGCAAACAGTGAATGTCAAACACTTTTTCATTTAGTCATGAACAATTTTTTGACAAGGGTTTTTTTTCTTCTTATTAATGTGTATAGCAAACCTTAAAATCCGAAACTGCCTTAGCCAATAAAATAGGTGACGTTTATAATTCAGCAAACTTGTTTTATACAGTAGAACATTACAGAAGCTTCAAGAATAAAACATTAAAATAAGAAAACAACTTGGATTTTAGTGTCGGTAATTGCGAATTTTTTAGTTTAATAATCTGAAAAAGTAAAAGTAGGAAGCTCTTTTACACAACGAAACAAGGAACTCAAAGTTCGGACTGTGTTTTTTTATGTATCTTGTCTTTATTCCTTTCACAGGGATTCTTCCGTTTGTTTTTTGACTCTTTTTTGATTATTTAGAAACAATAGCTTACATTTAAAACGCAAAGGAAATTATCGCAAACCTGTTTAATTTAAACATTTTTTTTGCTTTACACGTTTTATTTATTTAGAAGCGAAAAGTAAAATAAAATTTCATAAGGGTTAAATTGACGTCTTGAGATTGGCTTATGCCTATTGCATTTTCGCTTGTATTGCTGTTTAAAACCTTAAGTTAGTTTTATTACTTTTCATATTTGTATGCATGCTAATATAATATTACAACAAAATTAGAAAATAAAAAAATTAGTTGCGTATGATTAAATCAAACTTATTGATCAAAAATTGTATTCTTGATTTTAATAACAACTATTTTAACCTAATTTACAAACAGTAAACTTTTTTAAATTACAAAATTCAAACGGTAATAAAGCAATTGTACTGCTATCAGTAATATAAACGTTATTGAAAAACTTTTGTTTTCAATGGAAACGGATATTTAATTATGAAAGATGGAAATTTTAAACCCTGCACAAACAAATTTCAACGAAAATTGTTTTCAGACTATTTGTTTGCAAAATCTAACTGGCCTTCATGTAGATTTTCTGGTTGAAAAGTGTGATTTTGCTTTAAATTTTAACGTTTATTTTAAAATTTTACAATAGATATAAAAAATCAACAATATTAAAAAAAACCTTAAAATTTTGGTCTATTACTTACCAAAATATTTATAATGTCACATTAAATTGTTAATGTGTACTTCAAAAAGCACTGGTTTAATTTATGATATAATGTAATACATGCGTGTACTACGCTGGCAGAAAAAACCAAAATAATACCAAAAAAATATAAGTTCATTTGTGTTTTTTCACTTTATTTAATATTTAAAGGACGAGATCCTAATTAAGATAGCAGTTTGCATTTGGTTAGTCATAAAAACAGACAGATTTTAATAATATTTTGCAATAGCTAAAAGCATAAAGCTTAAATTGGGCTCTTTTCCGAAAAGCTATAAAATGAATATGACCATTTTTATAAAAAAAAGGAGCATAGTTAGTACGGTGTTTGGTAATTTTTGTGTGGTAATTTTTTTAAAATCCATGTTTTTGTTTCTTTAACTTGTTTAAAACTGAAAATATGTAATAAAATTTGATTCATTTGTTTCTAAACAAAATTTTGTTTAGAAGGACTATGGTTGAAATATATCTGACTGACGTCGAAAATTAGCATGCATACATTAAAGGACCAATTAAAATTGTGCAGTTATGACGTTTAAAAAACAAATAAGAACTCAGAATTTTTTTTAATTCCACCTTTTTACAAAGTATACAAAAATTAAGTAACTTTAGTCCCCAAAATTTTGCATTTGAGTTCCAAATTGAGAAATTTGATAAATGATTATTAAAATTGGGGTTTTGATCTTTATTATTAAACCGCTTTTTTTAAAAAAAAATAATAGTTTTTTTGTTAATAGTGGATTCAATATTGCAATTATCGAAGTCAGCTAGATTTTATCTGCCTATAATTAAAATGCATATTTTTTTTCCGCCTTTTCACAAAATATTCAAAAATTAGTCAGCTTATAGTTCTTTAAATACTTGCATTTTTGTTACAAGTTAAATAATTTGGTGAATTATTTTTAAAATATGGATTTAATATTTAAACATTTTCGCAAAAATTTTGAAATAATTATATTGTTAAATAATCGATTCGATACTGCAAATCATCGAGCCAGCTAGATTTAATTTGTCTATGAAATAATTTATTTGACTCTTTTTAATTTAAAATATTCGTTGTAATTGAATCTTAACTGCTATAAAAATTATATAATAGTATTTAATTTCTTTTTTTAAAAAAATTATTTATTTATAACTGATCAAAATTAAACAAATTTTCAAACTTTTGATTATCAAAGCTTTTTTTTGTAAAGTTTTGTCCAAATTTGTCCACTATTAAGGAATTCCATTTATTTAGGATATTTGTCCTTCAAAGGTGCAGTATAGAGATAACTTTTTGTTTTCTATTTCAAATATTTTTAGAATTTTTTTTTGCTAGAATATGTTGAACGGTTCAAAAATATGATGTTTTAGGAAAAAATCCTCCAGTAACAAAAAATATAACACACACACATTGTTTAAACATGTATCATGATATTAAATTTATTCATAATCTTCTACCACCACCTGGACTTGTCGACTTTAGTATAGAGTTAGGTCAAGTCTTTCTCGTATAACCAATGTTATATATTTTTGGTATAACTAGCCAAAACTTGCCTAGAGTTTGGCGTTAATTCGCTCTAATGCTTTTTTCTCCGCCAAAAGAAACTTGTCCTCTGTGCCGGGATTGCTGGCATAAGCGATCAACAATTGTAATTCTGCTCGAATATTCACCATTGCATTGATCTCATCCACAACTCGCTTGGCGTCTGGACTTTGAAGTTGAAGGTCCAATACCCACAGGTGAAAATACCGCCAGCACTTGATAATGTGACGAAGCGACGGCAGCTTCAGTATCACCGCTATTAAATCCTGCGTGGGACTGGTGCACAGATGCTGAGCGTCAAACCCGCTGAGTTCCCTGGACCATGAGCTCAACCGACTTATCACATACTCATCGTATGTTTTCACCAGTGAAAAAGTGTCGGGTAGAAAATGGTCCCCACCGATTTTTGCGAACAATTCCTCTTCATTCAAACAAAGGCTAAGCCCGCAAAGAATTAGAACAACGCAATGATAGCTAAGAATTTCCAGGTGTGGACAGTGTTGGAAAAACAGGACGGCCTTAAGACTTCTCTCAACGCCGCTTGAATGGAGAGCCTTTAAAAATGCCCGTCTGCCGGCCTGTTCTCTGGCACTCTGATTTCGCCAGGCCAACTGCTGCAAGCCCATCATCTGGTTCATTATTGAAATGCTAATTACCAATTGTGGAAGTTTAAAATACCTATTCCGCTAAAATTAGATAAAATACTTAACATCTAAAATTGAATCTAATTGTGATGATGGGTATAGTATTTTAATATCTGTTTCAAGTTTGCAGTTATAAATCAAGTGTGATTTAAAATCAGCATTCTTTTTAAATATATTAAGTGATGAAGGGTAAATTAAGTGTGATTTAAAATATTAAATAGAATCTAATTGTGATGACAGGTATATTATTTTAATGTCTGTGTCAAGTTTGCAGTTATAAATCAGGTGTGATTTAAAAGCAGCATTTTTGTTAAATATATTAAGTGATGATGGGTATATCAATTGTGATTTAAAAGATTAAATTGAATCTAATCGTGATGACGGGTATATTATTTTAATGTCTGTTTCAAATTTGCAGTTATAAATCAAGTGTGATTTAAAAACAGCACTTTTGTTAAATATATTAAGTGTGACAAGCAATTTTTAGCTGAAATAAAAAAAACATTTTTAACAATGCTAAAGCTAAATTTTTTAAAGGCATAACCACTGTTCGTCAAGCAGCAATAAAAAACAAATGCGAAAACCAATAAAATATAAAAAAATATTGTTAGTGGTTTTAACCAAATCAATTCTTGGGTTCCGCAGATGTTTTTCTCCGATTCAAAGTCAATGGAGCCAAGTAACATGGAACTGGAACTTGAAACCAAAAACTAAGGAACTTGGAGCCGTAAAGGATTCGGAGCCGTAAATTGGGAAATTGAAGCAAATAAATATTTTATTGAGAAAATCAAAATTGCTAAAACCTATACCCAAGCCTAAGCTAACCCTAAATCTAACCCTAAACCAATTTGTTATTAAAGGTTCTAAGTTCCCATGGGTCAAGGCTTAGAATTTCCAAAAAACTTCCACGGCGCAAAGTTCCCTACTCACAGCTTCAAATACCCTGTAGGCCTGTACCTTTCTCTACATGTGATATTTTCCTGCAGGACGATAAATTGCTTGACCACCCCCCAAATTTCACGCTGAAAGAAGTTTTCTTTAGTAAATATTATATAAATCTTAAAACTGTTATATTAAAAAAATAAGATTATCTGATAAGGAAATCAGCTTAAACACTTGATACGCAAAAGAAGAATAAGTATTGGGTAGAGTGGCACCATTTAGAACCTGGTTTTAAATGCAAAATTTAAATAAAATATATATGTGCTTGCTTTTATAACTTAATTGCTCAAAGTAACTGACGTAAATGCGGCTACTAATTTATGTGTTAAAAACCAATTTTGATAGTAGTTCAGCTAAGAGGGAAAAAACCGATTCATTAGGGTAACTGATTTCAATTTGGCCACCGGCTGTTATTTTTGCTGTGCGCATAGTTGTGAAATTAACTGCGTATGATAGATAGATGACATAAGTATTTATACCAGTACCTGTACCCAGTTAATTTCATAAGTTTAACGCAGTGCAAAAATAACAACCGGTGGTTAATATTAAGGCCTAAAAAATGAAGGTCGTGTGATAAATAATGGTAAATATTCCCTTTACCACTAGTGAAAACTCTCAAATTTTATTAACCATTATTTTATGCTATTTTAAAAGCAAAACTAGTAAATATAACTCTTTTATTTTGTTATTATGTATTTTAATTATTTTTATTCCGTGAAAAAACAGAGCCAGAATGGTTTGCTCTAAAGAATAAAGTACATGTATTTTAGACTATTATTTGTTACCTTTAAAGTTGAGTACAGCTCCAAAAATTGAATAAAAACTTCCCAGCCATTAAGTTTTAGAAATTCCAGTCTGGAAATTTCATCGTTTCTTATATAGGGCAATAACTCGCTGATAATTAGTTCTTGTTCATGAAGTGTCATCTTTAAACAGAAATTCTCTAGCAATTTTTGTATTTTTTTCGCCTTTCGTTGAAGTAAGTTCGGGTCTTGGATTTGATTTAAGAAGATATCGCTGTTAATCAAGCTGCATTTACCGGCGTAATAATGAATTCCATGTAGAAAACAGCAAAGATTGTTTTGCGATCCCATTCGAACACTGACAACAGGAGAACCGCTGCTACCGGCGCAGGTCACCAGCGAATCATATGTAGTAGTGGAATATAAATATTTTTCTGGTTGACCGAAACTAATTCTCAGCTCGCCGCTATGCGGATGACCAATAACTATTAACAGTTCATTTGAGTTTGTTAATGAGCGTAAATTACTCGATAGATCAGAAATATCCCTGAGACCTAAAAATCCTAGGATGATATTTTTCAATCGGTCAGATACAGCTGCAACCGTTTTTAATGTTAGCTCTTTTACTTCAAGCTCAAGACAGTTTGAATACATCGTTGAAAAATTTTTAATGTAGTTCAAAAAAAATAAAGTGAAAGTTTGATGTTCAATTCCTAAAACAGCTGCTGTTGAGTTTTTTCCAAAAATATTAAAAGCTAAGTCACCTCCATCATTTTCCCAACTGTCAATGTTTTTTAGTAAATTAATGTCATTTTTAGGGATGATTTCTTCCAAAAAATAATGTTGATTGAGAAAATTTATTGCAAACATTTCAAACAAAGATTTTCTGTTATTTCTTAAATTGTTATAAAACTTCCACAAAAAAAGCTTTTTTTCTGCCCAATTGATTATATTTTCAAAATCATCAAAAATATTTGTAAATGATCCAAGCAAAAAAAACAACCTGACATAGTAACCAATCTCTCAGGTCTTGTGATGGATTGCTCAGTTTTTCATTGGCATAAAAAATAAACCAGAAACCATACCAAGATAATTGACTAATTTTTGAATGTTCTGTATATTCACCAGTACAAGTAGAGAAGTGAAACGTTGGAAAAAATATTTTTAACGTCTTGAGACACAAAAATTTCCAGTTGAAAAAACTTTTCCTTATGTCTTGTATTACAGTTCTAACTTGATCATTTTGCGGCTCCGCTTGAGAAAATATTAGAAGAAGTAACGAGCAGATTTGCAGTGAATGTACATTTTTCCAGAAACACAAATTGTGTATTTCGAAATTGAGACGTCTTATCACTTTTTTTATTTCATCCGTTTTTTTGCTAATATTAAAAAAATTATTTTGGTCATCAGGAGATACATTTTCCAAATCTAAATTCAGAATAGAAATGTCGTAAAAATGGCCAAATCCTTGCGTCGAACTGAAATCGGCTATTGGACGTTCTTGGCCCACCAAGCCATTTGTTTTCCAAACTGTGTTTGCTTCTTGGACTAATACGCTAGATGTTTTAGCTTCTTTCTCGCTGAAAACAACGTGCGCGTTTGTAAGAAAGTAGGCTTTGGAATTTATTTCAGCGCCAAATCCACTTCCATACGCTGTCTCCTGGCTTTCATCACTACTGTTACCACGCGATTTTAATACATCTGCCCTGGAATACGTGGTTCGATTTTTGTAGTCTAATTTGACCTTAACTTTGCCAACAATCTTACATTTTTTTAAAACGAAGTCCAAAACAGAGTCGGCCTGTTTTTGAAAGTTTTCTTCTGAGAAATTATTTCCAAAAATTTGATATAGTTTGCTGTAAAGTGCGTTTTTTAGTTCCGGATCCTGGGGTGTATAGCACTGACAATGATAGTCTGCGTGAGTTTTTTTGTTCATTCTACGTAAATCTTGTTTTGTTAATTTTCCCTTCTCTTCATCGCTCATATTACATAGCTTTTGTTGAAAAATGTCCAGAGCTCTTTGACACGGAGTGAGGTTTTTATTACCAGACCCATTAGAAACGTACCACAGTTCTTCTCCATTGTTCGAAGAAAAATTAAAGTCTTGAATCCAGTCTGACCCATTGTCTAACTCGTGTTTGTCGCTAAGTGTTTCTGGCTTAGGTAAAACATATTTTTTCTTCTCGTTTTCACATACTTTCATTTCCATGCTAAAAAGTACAGTTTTATTGCAAAAATATCGGTTTTCAAAATATATCTTTATTACAAAAAATTAAACAAAGATAGTTTTACTGTGAAGACAACCATCTTAGGATTAATGAGTCATTTGAAAGAAATTTTATATATAAATAACTCCTACTGTACGGGCAAACGTATTCCAAATGACATACGCAACCTATTTTGTCACAGTAGCGGAATATTATGAATAAAATTATTTTGATTGTTTTATATTAGTATATAAAACAATCAAAATAAATCATTATTTGTATACGTTAGATTTTATTCTTACTAGAAAAAAAATCCGAACTCATTTATAATAAAATATGGCTTATCTTGTAAAGTATGCTAACGATGGCTTTCTAAAAGTTACCTCTGGTAGGTTTGAGGCAGGCAATACGCAGAAAAATTTGCCTGGAGAAAAGTCGGAAAAATGGAGACATGTAGAAATGTAGGATAAAGAAAAACGGCGAAAGCAGAAGAAATTTTTCAGAGGCAGGTAAAAAGAGGCTAGAAGATGCAAACTTGAAATAGAAGCAGGTAAAAGAAGATTGGAGACGGGTAGGAAACAGCAAATTATGGATGGAAGACCTGCCTTTCCAACTCCAAGTGAGGCTCTCCGTTTTTATTTTCCGGGTTATTACAAAATTTTAATTTTTTAAAAATATTTTGTGGCAAGAAAAATTTTGGTAAACAGAAAAATGACTAAATTTTGCTGTAATTGTATTGCGTTTTTTAGCTTGTTTTACAGACTAAACAAGAATGCATAGGAGCTTGTTTTACAGACTAAATCAAGAATGCATAGGATTAGAGAATGTCCGACTGTGTGTTAAAAAAATGTTCTAATTATATGTTAAGCTTTCCACATGTAGATTTTTCATTATGTTGAAATATAAATTTGTGAACGCAAAATTCCTAGATAAATTTTTTTCACATCATAGTGTAGAATAATTTAATTATTTGAAATTTTTATGGTTTTAAAATATAGAATAATTTATGCGTTGGATGCAACAAAAAACTAGAATATTTAACAACATTAGGAAAAAACCTCATCAAAGAAGTTTACGTTCGCTGTTTTTTGTTTGCAAACTAAATAATTGTGAACGCAAAATTTATATATGAAATTTTTCTACATAATACTGTCGAATAATTCAAACTATTTATGTTTTATGTTTCATGTTTTAACATTTAAAATAATAATTTATGGATCGGATTCAGCAAAAAACGTAAAATATTTCAAAATATTACGTCAAAAACCCATTAAAGAGGTTTACGTTCACAGTTTTCCTGTTTGAAAATTCAAGGTTAATATGTGGAATAATATGCAGTATTACGTTGAAAAATTCTGATGTGGAATATTCCACAAACTATAGATTATCCCACAGATCCTAGCAGCTTTTTTTTACATGATTGGCAAATTTGTTTACATGAGGAAAAAAATCTACACTCTGAAATAATCTTCGTATAAATAAAACAACCGGTTAACACACAGTCGGACAATCTCTACTCTTATGCATTCTTAATAAAATTCATTAACAAACTTCGAAACACTAAGGGTCCAAATTGTTAATTTAAAAAAATTATTCTTGAATTTCACGTGACTGAGATTGAGGCTAGCAACTTTTCACTCCCTTTGATTTCTTTCGGTTAAAAATTTGCGCTAAAAAAGATCACAGAACGGGCAATCAGCTGCGCGCAAGCCATACATCATACAAATTAAACAATATACAAATTGGTTTTTACCCACTTACGTTAAAAATCAAAATTATGGCGGACGAAATGATGCGAACAAGAACCAAGTCCAACGCTGCTGAAATGGATGCTCTTCGGGCAAAAATTGCAGTGCTAGAGTCCGAAAAAGACGCTTGGATTATCGAGAAGCAACAGCTGGAATCCAGGCTTAAAAAACTTGAGGACTCTTTGACTGGTTCCTTGCCACCTTCTCCATCTGGAAACTTTCCTTCTTTGGTGGCAGATGTTTGCCAGCAAGTTATTAAGCAGCTTCTTCCAGTTCTTAATAACCTGTTTGAGGACCATGTCGCAAAACTGGATGCTAAAAAGGAGCATGGCCAATATGCGGTAGTATCTGGATTAGAGGAAACGGAAAACGAGGCGGATGTTGTGAATGAACTTATTAATAAACTGAATGGGGACACTAAGAGCGCCAGCAACCCTGTAATTGACTTTTTTCGAATGGGGTCACCCAGAGGATTGAAACCCAGACTCTTGAAAGTCAAATTGGCTAGCACTTCTATCCGCAATCGCATCACCCGATCTGGTGCCAATTTGAAGGGTGATATAAAGTTTAAGGGTGTCTTCATTCGCCCATCTTTGACTGTAGAACAAGG
>JASAMX010015104.1:0-11978 GCA_030248175.1 Microlaimidae sp. YZB2_3
TATTATTATTATTATTATTATTATTATTATTATTATTATTATTATTATTATTATTATTATTATTATTATTATTATTATCTTATTTATTATTATTATTATTATTATTATTATTATTATTATTATTATTATTATTATTATTATTATTATTATTATTATTATTATTATTATTATTATTATTATTATTATTATTATTATTATTATTATTATTATTATTATTATTATTATTATTATTATTATTATTATTATTATTATTATTATTATTATTATTATTATTATTATTATTATTATTATAATAATAATAATAATAATAATAATAATAATAAATTATTATTATTATTATTATTATTATTATTATTATTATTATTATTATTATTATTATTATTATTATTATTATTATTATTATTATTATTATTATTATTATTATTATTATTATTATTATTATTATTATTATTATTATTATTATTATTATTATTATTATTATTATTATCATTATTCTTCTTATTATTATTATACTTATTATTATTATTATTATTATTATAAACATAAGCTCATTGGTAAGAAGAAAAAATTAAGCAACTTTCTTATCTTTCACATCTTTCATTTAGGTTCCTATTAATGATTTATTGATCAAAATAAAAAATTGAAAAAATAGGAAAATAAAATCTTCTACCGCACAATAACAGCCTTTTGGCAACAATAAGGATTGTACAGAGCAGGAAAACGGCGAAAACAACAAAGTTCTTTTTTTAATTCTTGCATTACTGATGACAAAATCAATTCCCAACTTTTATTAAAAAAAAATAATAATAAGCATCGGTAGCACGTAAACGCCACGGGGCCGCACACTATAATTAGAAAACGTTGGGAAATTTTTTTGTAATTTTTGTTCATCTCTATTTATTATTATAAGTCTATTGCTCACTATCTTTTGGTATTTGGAAATTCCCCTCAATTTCGTTAAGTATTTATAACAAGTCACTGAGGTGACAAACACTTTGTATACAGTAATGTTTATGTAAATATATATCTAAAAATAAAGGTGTTAACCAAAAAACATAAGCACAACAACTTACCCACCAAAAAAAGTTTTTTTTAAAAAAATAAAAAAAAACAAACCTTTTAGTTTACATCCAAATATGTACTATTATTATACATATTTTGTGGGTGTTATGTTACCATGTATGCATTATTTGTGGTTGCCACATCTTCTATGCTGGTACACAAAGAGGAAAGACTGATCACAGTAAACTGTGTCATGTAATCGGCGTTGTGGAGCGATCTGCCGCTAACATTGTTTCCATCTGAGTTTTATAGAGTAAAACGTGTTACCGCTTTATTCTACAAATCTCATGAAAAAACCTAGTGTTAAGGTTGTGCGCCAGGCACCAGGAAGAAGAACTTCACTCCACCAGGCACTTACTATCTTAAAATCAATATTCTTTCATCGTTCACACGGCTATATAATCCTGCGGTACCGCACCAACTATAATCAGAGAATCTGGATAAAATTTGTAATTTATGTTCATCTTCTTCTAATATTTTTATTCCAAAATAATAATTGCAGTCATCAGTGGCAGGGGAGTGCCCATGCAATTTAGCCCCATGGCACCGCGACAACTATAACTAGAACACTTGGTAAAATTTGCAATTTATATTTATCATTTTTTTCTTCTTATTATGATTTATATTTCAAAAAACAAAATTCAAATCATTGATGGCGCGGGGTTTCCACACTGCAATTTATTCCACGGTACCGCGCAAACTTTACTTAGAGAACGTAGGTAAATTTTGTAATTCATGTTCATCCTCTTTTTATTATTATATTGCTTTAAAACTTATAATTTCAATCATTGGCGCACACCATCACGCCAAATATATTTAGAAAGCGTAGGTAAACTTTGTCTGGAGCGTCACTGAACCGCACTAACTATAATTATTCTTAAAATTCTTAAATATTTATGAGACTAAAAATGCAATTATAATTTTATTTTGCGATATTTTGAAGTTTTCGCGTATATAACAAGAGCAAAAATATTGCTTTTAAAATCTTTATTTCTTAATTTAAGCTAATATTTTTTTAATAAAAATAAATTTACAAATAATTCTCGAATAATTTAAGTAAATATACGTTTGAAATAAATTAACTGCTGAATTATTTTTGAAAATTTAAATTGAATGCATAGTTAATTAATAAAAGCTGCTTTGTGCATGCATTCACATAACATGATTCTCGAATAGATTCTTGAAAGTTGCTTTCATGCTTTACAATAAAAGGTCTGACCAATGCCAAAATAAATAATTGAGTCGGGGTCATTCGAAAATAGTCATAAAGTACAGTACTCGTGGTGATTCTGAAGTCTTATTTCTTGAATAAGAGCATAGTATTCGCTTATTTTTTCAATCATCTTAAAAATTGGGCGAACAAATTATCTTCTTTTATTTTTGCGAAACCGCTTTCTGAAATAAGAGCAGCAAAAGAGCATCTACTTCTTTGTCGTCGTCGTCATCAGATGAAAAAAAACATTCTTTAAAGGACATTTTTATTTGTACTATAAAAACAGTAACGTATCTTTTCAAACTTGTCTTTAGGAGTGATAGCTTGCACTTCAGTGTGAACATTTCCTATAGCACTTAGCACCTATCTAGCACGTAGCAGCTAGCACCCTAGAACACAACACCTAGCATCTGGCACCTAGCACTCCAGTGTGAAACGGGCTTAAAATAATAGCTGTTTACACGACAGTTTAGTTTAAGTTACGTCTTAACAAAATAGTAGTGTTGTAAAAAGCTATTTTTACTTTAATTTAAACAAATAAAAGTAACAAATTTTGGATTACTTTTTATTTTTATTTTTATTCCACTTTCAAATTTCACTTTTATTCTATTTTTAAAATTATTTTTACTTATACTATTACTCGACTTTTAAATTTTTAATTATTTTTACTTTTACTCTTACTCAGTTTTTTCCTAACAATAATTTAAATAAGCAATTTTTACAAATAGATCCTTTTGGTTGTGGTAAGGGAAGAAAAAGATAAAGTTGTTTAGGCGGCTAAGAAGCTAAAAAGCAGTTATTTAGACCAGAAGTGTAATTATAATAACTTTTTTACAGCAAATGGCAAAAAACGGAGCTCAGAAGCTCCAAGAACCGGTTTTTTTAGTTTTATCTTCTGAAACTGAAGTTATAATTTGCAGCCTAAAAGCTCGGAGTTATGGTAGCTATCAATATTATATATATATATATATATAATATTGATATCTGGGAACAGGTAACGCGAGTACAAATTGAAAAGTCCGTTTGACAAGTAATTAAGTGTCATTAAAAATTTTGAAGAAAAAAATCTAATAAACAAAATTTATATCTAGTAAATTGACATAAAATGGCATAATATAGTCCATCAGAATTTTGCTTTTAGTACCTTTAATCAATAATTTTATTATTGTGATTTCATAAGTTTTCTATTCATGAATACTAATTCGGACTGAATTGATTTAACGAATGTCAATCTCCAAATTATAACTTCGGTTTCAGAAGGTAAAACTAAAACACCGGTTTTTAATTATATTCACCAAATTAAAAGGATTTTCTTAACTTTAATTAAAAAATTCCGAATTACTTTTACTCTTATCTTACTTAAATTAAATATTTATAATTACTTTTACTTTTACGTAAATTATTTGAAAATGAATACTTTTTACGACCCCCAAATAGCCGCTATTACTTTCAGCCAATTTTGTTTCGAATGATTTTTATTTTATTTTTTTCATTTTAAATAATTTTAAAATAATTGAATAAAAAATAATAAATTGCGATTGTTTTGTAAAAATAAGCAGAATTAAAAATAACAGTATAAGTCTTCACAAAAATTTAGCAAACAACAACTATTTTTTAATTTTAAGAGGATTTTTTGTTTCACTAATGTTTTAGCTATTCCGAAAAATTCTAAATGGATTGCTTGGCGGTTCTTTAATATCAAAAAATGTTTATTTATGGACCACAGTTTATTATTATTATTATTCTATAATAATTTCTATTTTTCTTTCTATTATAATAATTTTTTCAACTTCAATGTATAAAAAAATCGTTTGATTCATGCTAATTTATTTTAAAATAACGTTTTTACGGGATTTTGGCATAAAATTTTTTGATTTAACGTTTCTAATAGCATTCGAGTTTAGAAAATTAATTAGTAGTTGGTTTAGTTCAGTAAATTATAGGCAAATAAAATCTAGCTGACCGCTATATTTTCAGTATTGAATCGACTATTTAACCGCAAAAACGTTAAAAATTTTTCAATAAAGCGGATTAATAACAAAGATTAAAAACTGTATTTTAATAATTATTTATCAAATTATTTAATTTGTGACCTAAATGCAATTTTAAGAGCTAAAGTTGGTTAATTTTTGTATATTTTTTTAAAAATGTGGAGAAAAAAAATCTGCGTTCTTATTTGTTTTTTTTCAACGTCATTACCGCATAATTTTATTTGGTCCCATCATGTCTGCATTCTATTTTTCAGTTTCAGCCATAATAAATTCAACCATAATTAATTAGTAGCAGAGAGTATTGCGTTTCATTTTTTGACTTTAAAATTTTGTTGATATTCATTTACGTTGATATTTTAAATAGAAGATGTTTATCGCAGACCAAAAACCCATAAACTCAAAAAGCATATAGCTGTATTTTACTTTAATATTAGTGTAAAAAATGTTATGTTATAGCTGAAAAAAATGTTGATCCCCCATTTCAACCAAGAGCAATCCAGGACACAACGTTTCCGAAACCTGAGTTTCCTGAACTTTACACATCTTCAGGCCCATATTCCACCGGTGAGGAGAACCTGCTGTGGAACGTCGGATTAAGTGTAGGCAGGCACCATGTAACAATTTTTCTTTAATCTTAAATCCTTTGTGAATCTGTTAAATAAATTCTAATGCAATGCAGGTATTAATTTTTTATAGCAAGCAAAACATGTTCTAAATAAACACAATATAAAGGTGCATAATACTAAAGCCTTGACAAGGCCGCCTGACTAGCCTTTGAGTAGATATTTAGATGGCAGATAGTACAGCTTTGCTTTTTTTAATTGTAACTATCACACAAAAGCGATAGATAACATTGATACATTAAGATATGTAAAACGTATGGAACTAAACCAAATATACCGACCTATAAAAAATTCTACTAATGCAGTATCCTCGTAATAATGATCCTCTTGAACCTGCGTCCGAAAATTTGAAGGCAGTTAGAAAGCAGGTAAAACTGTGTCAAAGGCACAGTGGGGGCAGCTAGGCTGCAGCTGGCTGTGGCTAAAATTGCCTTGCAGGCAGGTAAAAGGCAGGATGGAGACAGGTAAAACTGCTTCATAAGCAGATAGGAAGCAAGTGATCCTGTCTCCTATGTTGTAGCATATACGGATTAAAATGCAGCTAGAAGACAGCTAAAACTACTTTGGAGGCTGGTATGGAGGGTGGAGGCAGATAAACTTAGAATGAAGGCAGGTATGAGGCAGGTAGCAGGTAGAAAAATTGTCAATGGAGGCAGGGACAAGGCAGATAAAAACCGATTTTCCCAATTGAGGCCCCCATTCTTATGGGGAACAGGACACGAGTGTACGGGACATGAGGGTACTAGACACAAGGGTACTGGCAGAATAAATACACGTAAATTCTTTTTTTTTGCAACAGGTTTGTTTCAAAATGGAATGCTCTTACTGAAAAACAAGTTTCCGCTAATTTGTTAAATATTTTTTAAAAAAAGTTTAATTAATGAAACTAGTGACTCCTAGTAGTGCTTATTAATTAATTTATTATTATTTTTATTATTATTATTATTATTATTATTATTATTAATTAATAATTAATTAATTATTTTATTATTAATTATTTAATTTTTAAAAAAAAATTAATTATTGAAATTAATGTCTCATAGTAATGCTTTTTATTTAAGCCTTTGAGTCATTTTCCAGAAACCAAGTTACTATTTGTCCTTGTTTTGCGACCACAATCGGCTCGCAGAGTTAACAGTAAAAAAAATTATGTACTTTGCTAACGTTTTGTCGTTTTTATATATTGCTTGGTTCTTGGAATAAACTTTACTTTATTTTACTTACTGGACACAAGGGTAGTGGACACGAAGGTACTGGGCTTAAAAAATTGCGTTCGCCACAACCTCGCAGCAAAATCGATTCATTATGCAAGGGAACACAGGTAAAGGACACGAGGAAATTGACGAGCAAAACACATATGGCATAATAATAGTTTGTTTTACTTAAATATCATTTAGTTTGTTTGACTGACTTATAAAAGGTGGGATTTTAAAAATAAAATTACTGAGAAGACGTAAAGCAAAAATAATAATTAATTTGATAACATTAAAACATTTTGGTGTAATTTGTCTACATTTTGTACATTTTTTTTGTATAATAACTAGCTTTAAAAATACTGAGAATCTATGACACTTAAAAGATAATAAACAAGACTTAAAACTAATCCATCTCTTAAAAACGAATATAAGGTAATATGTAGAAACTATGATGAGGCGGTAAATAAATTCTTTTTAGATAAAGAACAAAACGTACTAAATTCCGGCATTGTAAATGAATTTTATAAATATGTTAATTGTAAAACTAAAGTAAAAAATCCTATACCTCCGTTATTAACTGATGATAATGTTTATATGGTTGATGACAAAGAGAAAGCTAATTTATTTAATAAGTTTTTTGCTTTAATTCTCACAAACGATAATAATATTTTACCGGAATTTCAAAAATTAGTACCAAATAATATAGGGATAAATTATGTTAATTTTTCATACAAAAAAGTGCTAAAGGCGCTTCGAGCTTTGCCATCAAAAAAGTCTAAAACACCGGATGGTTTCCCAGCAGTTTTTCTCAAATCCATAGCCACTGAAAGCGGGTTTCCATTGACTATGTTATTTTAAATGTCAATGAAAACTGGAGTGGTACGAAATTCGTGGAAAACCGCAATTGTTGTGCCGATTTTTAAAAAAGGGTTAAAATAAATTAGAAACAATTATCGTCCAGTTTCCCTTTGTAGTTACATAAGTAAGATTGCTGAACGTATAATAGCTAATGATTTATTAATGTACTTGCGGTCAAATAATTTAATTACAAAAGATCAATATGGTTATCTGTCTCGTCGTTCAACCTGTACCCAATTGCTATCTATGCTTAATGAATGGACTAAATGTATTAACAATAATATGCAAATTGACTGTATGTATTTGGATTTTTCAAAAGCCTTTGATACAGTTTGCCACAGTAAATTACTACACAAACTTAGCTCATATGGGATAGGTTTTGAATTATTAAATTGGCTTAAGGCTTTTTTATCAAACCGGACACAAGCAGTTTGTGTTGAAAATGAAATTTCTGATCCAATTAGTGTAAGTTCCGGTGTGCCTCAGGGTTCTGTATTAGGTCCAATTCTTTTTATCATTTATATAAATGATGTGGTAAACTGTATTGAAGGCTCTTGTGGGATAAAACTTTTCGCAGACGACGGGAAGATATATAAAGCTCATTCAGATAGTAATATTGAAGATTTTTTGCATTCCCTCCAAAATTTCTACAAATGGGCAAGCGACTGGCAGCTTAAAATTGCCTTTGAAAAATGTAATGTTTTAACAGTTGGAAACAGTTCATTGGGTCCTGTTCAATACTCATTATCTGATACTCCTATTGTAAATGTTGATGAAATTACTGATTTGGGAATAGTTTTTACAAAAAATTTAAAATTTTCAACACATTGTTCTTACATAGCTAAAAAAGCTTATTCTCGTGCCTGCTTAATATTAAGATGTTTTAAAACTGAAAATCCTTTTTTCTTACTGCGTGATTTTAAAACCTATGTGCGGCCGCTTTTGGAGTCTAATAGCCAGGTTTGGAGCCCTTATTTAATTAAAGATATTATTTGTTTAGAAAAAATTCAAAAGTTTTTTACTAAACGTATTTGTTTAAGGTGCAAAATTCCATTCACTGATTATTTTTCTCGTTTAAAATATTTTTATTTAGATTCCTTAGAATGCCGAAGATTAAAATTTGATATGTATATGGTTTTTAAAATAATACATAACCTAGTTGATTTACCTTTTGATTTTTTTTCATTATGATACTTCAAGCTACTTATAACGCGACCATAGTTTAAAATTAAAAACTTACGGTGATAATAAACTTGATTGTAGAAAATATTTTTTTGCCGAACGAGTAGTTTCTGTATGGAATTCATTGCCAAACTATGTTGTGTCAGCAAGCAGCTTGAACAATTTTAAAATATTATTAAACACAACTTATATATCAAAACATTGTAAAATATTTTAAAAATTTTTTTTTTTTTGACCTTATTGTATTAATCATTCTCTTGTATTGTGTTATTGGGTTTTTTATTTTCTGTTAATGTATGCATTGATTGGTAGGTTTGTTAGTGTAATTTATACCTTTACCTGCCTTCTTGTCGGTTTTTTTTTAATATAACCTGACTTATCTTTTAGTTTATATTAACTTATGCTCAATGTATGTATTTCTGACAAGTAAACTATTTTCTATTCTTTCTATTCTATTAAGGTTGCTGTGATGCTTATTATTGTTATTATTTGTTATTTTTATTTTGGGTTGAAAAATTAATTCCTTTGTCGGAATAATTGCAAAATTAATTACCTAATGCCATTTTCGACATGGAATATATCTCCTCTTCTTGTAATCCAAATTATAAATGGTGATAACCCGTCATTTAAATGGTGTATATTACATGGAAAAAAAATGGTACAACTTACGAGTGGACCAAGGAAGGGTTCAAAATGTCTTTTGTTCTACTGTATCAATAAGTGCGTATTATTGGTTTGAATGATAAAAATGGGTTAAATGATGAATTGTCAAAATAATCATGATAAAAACGAATAATATGTCAAAATTGACAATTATTCCTGTATATTTTTAGTATTTATAATTATAATTTTAAATGCTTTTTTGTAATCCTTTACAAGTTTCCTAGCCCTTCACACTGAGGTACACAATTTCATCCTACCCAACCAATTCCACCCTTTTTCAACGCTAACATATGGTGTTAAAGGTTTTGGCAATCTACATTAAATTGGCTTTCCACGGCTTTTTCTATCCAAACCCCACCCACTCAAAAAAAATGGAACACACGTAGTTGTGTTTAAAATGAAATTCTATCAATAAGGTAAATTCTTCAACTAGGTTATGTTATTAGGTCCAATTCTTTTTAAAAATTATATACATGATGTGGCAAATTTTAATCTTGCGGCATTCTAAATGAATCTAAATAAAAATATTTTAAGAGACGGGAAGATATAAAAAGTAATCAGATAGTGATATGGAAGATTTTTGCATTCCCTCATAATTTACAAATACGTTTAGGTAAAAAACTGGCAGTTTGAATTGCTTTTCTAAACAAATAATATTTTTAAGTTGGAAAAGTATTGGGCTCCTGTTAAATCCTGGCTATTATACTCCAAAAGCGGTCGCAATATAGGTTTTAAAATCAGCTGATTTGGGAGTTATTTTTTAGAAAAAAGGATTTACAGTTTTAAAACATTTTTATGTCTTAATAGTAATAAGCATTTGTGCTGCTTAATATAAGATTTTTAAAATGAATAAGCTTTTTTCTTACTTATTTTAAGCTATGTAAGAACAATGTGTTGAAAATTTTAATTTTTTTGTAAAAACTATTCCCAAATCAGTAATTTCATCAACATTTACAATGAGAGAGTATCAGATAATGAGTATTGAACAGGACCCAATGAACTGTTTCAAACTGTTAAAACATTACATTTTTTACAAAGACAATTTTAAGGCTGCGAGTCTGTCTGCCCATTGTGTAGAAATTTTGGAAAGAAAAATGCAAAAATATCTTCAATATTACTATCTGAATGAGCTTTATATATTTTTCCGTCGTCTGCGAAATTTTTTTTATACCACACGAGCCTTCAATACAGTTTTTTTCCCCACATCATTTTTATATAAATGATAAAAAAGAATTGGACCTAATACAGAACCCTGAGGCACACCGGAACTTACACTAATTGGATCAGAAATTTCATTTTCAACACAAACTGCTTGTGTTCGGTTTGATAAAAAAGCCTTAAGCCAATTTTAATAATTCAAAACCTATCCCATATGAGCTAAGTTTGTGTAGTAATTTTCTGTTTAGCAAACTGTATCAAAGGCTTTTGGAAAAATCCAAAATACATACAGTCAATTTGCATATTATTGTTAATACATTTAGTCCATTCATTAAGCATAGGATAGGCAATTGGGGACAGGTTGAACGACGAGACAGAAAACCATTATTGATCTTTTTTTGTAATTATAAATTATTTGTATGCAAGTACATTAATAAATCAGTTTGAGCTATTTATACGTTCAGCAATCTTACTTATGTAACTACAAAGGGAAACTGGACGATAATTGTTTCTAATTTATTTTAACCCTTTTTAAAAATCGGCACAACAATTGCAGTTTTCCGCGACTAGTTTAGTACCAGCTCCATTTTTCATTGACATTTAAAAATAACATAGTCAATGGAAACCCGCTTTCAGTGGCTATGGATTTGAGAAAAATTGTTGGGAAACCATCCGGGTGTTTTAGACTTTTTTGATGGCAAAAATTTTCAAAGCGCCTTTAGCACCTTTTTGTATGAAAAATTAACATAATTTATCCCTATATTATTTGGTACTAATTTTTGAAATTCCGGTAAAATATTATTATCGTTTGTGAAAATTGAAGCAAAAAACTTATTAAATAAATTAGCTTTCTCTTTGTCATCAACCGTATAAACATTATCATCAGTTAATAACGGAGGTATAGGATTTTTTACTTTAGTTTTACAATTAACATATTTATAAAAATCATTTACAATGCCGGAATTTAGTACGTTTTGTTCTTTATCTAAAAAGAATTTATTTACCGCCTCATCATAGTTTCTACATATTACCTTATATTCGTTTTTAAGAGATGGATTAGTTTTAAGTCTTGTTTATTATCTTTTAAGTGTCATAGATTCTCAGTATTTTTAAAGCTAGTTATTATACAAAAAAAATGTACAAAATGTAGACAAATTACAACAAAATGTTTTAATTTTATCAAATTAATAATTATATTTGCTTTACGTTTCTCAGTAATTTTATTTTTAAAATCCCACCTTTTATAAGTCAGTCAAACAAAACTGAAATGATATTTAAGTAAAACAAACTATTATTATGCCATATGTGTTTTGCTCGTCAATTTCCTCGTGTCCTTTACCTGTGTTCCCTTGCATAATGAATCGATTTTGCTGCGAGGTTGTGGCGAACGCAATTTTTTAAGCCCAGTACCTTCGTGTCCACTACCCTTGTGTCCAGTAAGTAAAATAAAGTAAAGTTTATTCCAAGAACCAAGCAATATATAAAAACGACAAAACGTTAGCAAAGTACATAATTTTTTTTACTGTTAACTCTGCGAGCCGATTGTGGTCGCAAAACAAGCACAAATAGTAACTTGGTTTCTGGAAAATGACTCAAAGGCTTAAATAAAAAGCATTACTATGAGACATTAATTTCATTAATTAATTTTTTTTTAAAAATTAAATAATTAATAATAAAATAATTAATTAATTATTAATTAATTCATAATAATAATAATAATAATAATAATAATAATAATAAATTAATTAATAAGCACTACTAGGAGTCACTAGTTTCATTAATTAAACTTTTTTTAAAAAATATTTAACAAATTAGCGGAAACTTGTTTTTCAGTAAGAGCATTCCATTTTGAAACAAACCTGTTGCAAAAAAAAAGAATTTACGTGTATTTATTCTGCCAGTACCCTTGTGTCTAGTACCCTCATGTCCCGTACACTCGTGTCCTGTTCCCCATAAGAATCGAGATCTTCAATTGGAAACTGGTTTTTACCTGCCTTGTCCCTGCCCTCCATTGACAATTTTTTTCTATACT
>JASAMX010015106.1:0-31729 GCA_030248175.1 Microlaimidae sp. YZB2_3
CAGGGATACTATTTTTGTTTGCTCACCAAGACCTATATGGGTCATTTGGTCGTTTTCTAGTATAAAAGACCCTGTTTATCCAATTTATTTTGTAACAATTAAAATAAGTCTTAAACTCAAATTAAAAATTGGTTTTTATAGTATAAAATTTTTAATATTTTGTATGAAACAAATTTTAGCTGTTGTACACAGCTGAAATATCTATGGTTATCCTCAAAAAACCCAATTTTTAGGAATTTTTGGTACTCAACTGGATCCCATCCCACCGAATTTTGTGGAGAGGTTTTTTTTTAACAGTTTCGATATTTATTTTGGGGCATATAATCATACATGGGCAAGTTGTTCCGGAGCGGAGAGGGTTAAAAACCCGGTATTAGGGAGAGAATCCGAAAATCCGTAAAACGCATTTTACCAATATCGTTTTTTTCTGGAGTGCATTTTATCCATATTTTTTTTTAATTTTGAAGGAAAAGTAGGTAAAAAAACGCTAATTTTAGGTCAAAAAGCTCTTTTTATTGCACTTTTTGAGCTTTCTATTGCTTAAAACATTTATTTTGACCTAAAAGCTTAAAATTTTGATATTTTTTTGTGAAAACCTTACCCCTGCCCAGACCTGTGCACTGCCCCCCCCCCCCCCCGGGGTTAAAGGGGGGGGGCAATTCCAAAACGGGGGGGGGGCAACTTTTTTGAAACGGGGGGGCAATAAAAAGGGGGGGGGGGCGGAGCAGGGGGGAAAGAAAAAAAAGAGAAAAAAAGGACAAAAAAGAAGGGAAAAGGGAAAAAAGGGACAAAAAAAGCGGAAATAAGGTAAAAATAGGTCTAAAATGGCTTAAAATACATTGAAATAGGCTAAAAACTGCAAAAAATTCGCGATGATGGCGTCATCATAGGTCAAAAATGGCGTCATATTTTTAGGGTACTTTTTCATTTTTTGGCGGGGGGGGGCAATAAAACGGGGGGGGGGCAAATCCTCCAATAAAACGGGGGGGCATTTTCAGACCGTGCACAGGTCTGCCTGCCCCCAATTCCCCACAAATTTTTTTTCAACAAAATATCTGCAGTGAGTCAGGCAGGAGTTATGTTATGACCTCCCAAAAATGGCATTTTTCGACAATTCTGTGCGTGACAAATTGCTCAATGGGTATAAAAATTTACGTTACAAATTATACACTCAAAAAAAGCGGCTACTTTCTACTCTGATTTGATACCTTGATCGTTAAGATTAGTGCAGTATTTGTCGGAATAATGCGTTTTCCGTACAAAAAACCCGGGATTTTTTCATTAAAAACACCAAACGGCGGCAGTGATTTTCTGAAGTTTGCCCAACCTTTCTTTTCTTCACTTCGTGTTTTTAACGAAAAAATCGAGTGTTTTTTGTGCGAGAAACGTAATATCTTGACAAATACTGCACCAATCTTAACGATCAAGATATCAAATTAAAGCAGAAAATAGCCGCTTTCTTTAAGTGCATAATTTGTAACACAAATCGTTATACCCATTGAGCAATCTTTCACGCACAGAATTTAAGTTTGAAGGCAGTTAAAAGCATAGGTGACAAAAGAGGGGGGCAAGGTGGGGTCCACCCCCTAGCCTCGAAATTTTGGGACCCCCCTAGATGAAAATCTAGCCCCCCACTTTCCCAAATTTCCGAATTTTTTACCCGTGACTCTCCTCTAGAATTTGAAATCTGACCCCCCCACCCCCTCGGGAAATTTTTGGGTACTTTTTTATACTAAATTTTCTTTCAAAAACGTGAATTTTCATCACATTTTTATGTTTTTACACCCTTTTTATACCAGAATATCGCTTTTTATTCAATAAAATGTAGTATTATCCTATAAAAATAACAATAATGGTTCTATTAAAGTTATTAATTATTAAAGTTATTATTATGGTTTAAAACTGTTTTGATTTGGACACCGGATCCCACCTGACCCCCCCCCTCTAGATTTAAAAATTTCGCACCCCGGGTCAACCCCCCCTTAAAAAAGCTAGGGGGGTTCCGGACCCCCGTGGGACCCCCCTCTTAGAGTTCAAAATTTGAGTTACCCCGGGGTAACCCCCCTTAGCTGCCGGGACCGTTCTCACCCATGGTTAGAAGTCATTTTAAAGACTTTCTTCATTTTTCCAAAATTGGGGGGAGTAACTTTTTCTCCACCTTTACTTCTGAGGGAGGGGGGAAGAGTTAAACCTCCCATCTCAGATTTTAGGGGGTTAACCCCCCGTACCCAGGTATGCATTATAATCCTTTGATCAAACCCCTGCACACGACACCTTGGTTCCAGTTCCAGATACCCCTAAATTTTAGGGAAGATTGTTGGCAGTTTTAAAAGTTTTGTTAGAAGAAGAGAGAAAGTAATTGCGCTAGTGCCCCCTCCCCACAGATGTTATGATGTTATTTTTCAAAGGAGCAAGCAGGAGGTCAAAATGGAACAAAAAATTTAGGGCGGGGGCGCACCATTTCTGTTTGCTCACCTAGACCTATCTATATGGCTCAGTTGGTCGTTTTCTAGTATAAAAGACCCTGTTTATACAATTTATTTTGTAACTTTTAAAATAAGTCTTAAACTACAAATATTTACAATTTTTTTCCAACTGAGTTCTTTAAAAGCTGGTAATAATTAACAAGACTAACAAGACCGAAATAGCGAATTTTTAATAGCCTCATTGTTGTTGATTTTTTTATGTGTACATGGCTAATAAACGAAATCTTCAAAAAAGTTTCGGCTTTGGCAGATAAACTCCAGAAAACCATACCATAACATTCTAGAACCATACATTTTTTTAAATTTTGATATGTTTTTAAAAAACAAAGTGTCCATCAAATGTAATATTATCAAACAGCTTTTTTAGTTGACGTCACAGTGTATCATAGAGGTTTTCATGGGGATTTAAATGAAACATTTTTCGTTGGAAAAGTGGACGAGGAGTCCAAAAAGCTGACACGAGTTACTCATGAGTGCCTTGAGCAAGCAATTCAAATAGGTAAGAAATTATTAATAAGGTACATTAATCTTAACACAATTCCACCGCTGCTTATAACGTAGCTATTTAGTTGACTGACGATGCCAAAAATGAAAGTAAGAAAGTTATAATATGGTCACTTTAAAATGTTTTCTAGTATAGGCAACATTTCTGTTCAGACTGTAGCTTTGTCGCAGAGCGACTTAATGTTCAGAAATGCAATCGAATCTCGTTATTGACGGGAAAAATTTGACACTGAGAATTGTGTTTTGTGTTATCTGTGCACAAGAACAAGCGTAATATATACATGGTGATTGTACACGATCGAAATTGCATTTTGTCCGAGTTTGTTCGTAAAATTTTATGTAAAACCGGACATTCCTTGAGATTATATTCCAATAAACAAACTTGCTACAGAAAACATTATTAGTTATTTTGGCCGTGTAGCTTTTAATTAAATAAAAATTTTATATTTTTACGTAAATTTTTTTCCATTTAGTTCATCCAGGTGTAAAATTTCGAGAAATAGGTCAAGTGATTGAAAAACACGCAAAAGCCAACGGATATTCGGTAGTGAGAACTTATTGCGGTCACGGAATCCATAGGTAAACTATTTAGTTAGCTTAAAGGTGCGGTGCAGAGTCAAACCTTTTGTCTTCGAGTTTGATAATTGTTTTCAACAAAATATCTCCAGTGGTTCAGGAGTTATGACCCCCCCCCCAAAAATTGGTGTTATTCGACAATTCTGTACGTAAAAGACTGCTTAATGGGTATTACAATTTTGTTTACAATTTATGCACTCAAAAAAAGCGGCTACTTTCTAGTTTAATTTGATACCTTGATCGTTAAAATTGCTGCAGTATTTGTCGAGATATTGGGTTTCCCGTACAAAAAAACCGCGATTTTTTCGCTAAAAACACGAAGTGAAGGGAAAAAAGTTGGACAAACTTCATAAAATTGCTTGGTTTTTTGGTTTTTTGTGGTTTTTTGTGCGGGAATGCAGACCAGTGCACGATCTGGAAATGCCCCCCGCTTTATTGGAGGATTTTCCTTCTACCGTTGGTTTTATTGCCCCCCCCCTTGCCAAAAAATAAAAAAGTACCCTAAAAATATTGGGCCATTTTTGACCTATAATGTCATTTACCTTATTTTCGCTTTTTGTCCCTTTTTTTCCTTTTTCCCTTCTTTTTTTTCTTTTTTCCCTTTTTTTTCTCTTTTTTCTTTCTCCCCTGCTTGCCCCCCCTCCGTTTTATTGCCCCCCGTTCCCCCCGTTTTGGAATTGCCCCCCTCCAATAAAACCTTGGGGGAGGCAGTGCACAGGTCTGATGTATGTATATAGTATTGCCATTCAATATCTACGGCAAAGGCATATGCTATAGCTATGTATTGAATGGTACAATCCATCGAATTTAAAAAAAAACTAATATAAATTATCAATGTACTGTTCGCGGGAGGGGTCTACCGCGAACAGTACATTCCTACCGTGTACGGTCTGTTAAATAGATAGTGGTTTCAAAAGTGTATTACGATAAAAAAATGGCATCTGGTTCGTCATGGCAATTCATTTCACAATGCGTTTGTTTTGATACTTTTGATTTCAAAGTGAATGTGCTTGTCAATTGTGAGTTTGATTGGATGTGTTGTATTTTTACTCTGGTTTGAACAATCCTTGCTAACACCAGATGCTTAAAATAATTTATCAAAATATTTTGACTAAAGCTAAAGTCTTCCAGGCTGAAATTAAGGGTGTAACCGCTCTCCGCCAGGAAGAAATAAACAATAATTCCTCAAGCGAGAAAAATTAAAAAAAAGTTTTCAGCGGTTATGTAACCAATTATTATTTAGTTGCGTCATGTGGTTCTCTGCACGTGATATTTTCTCAAAGAACAAGTGGTTACTTTACCACTTATCTATTTTCACCCTGATAGAATTTATCTTTAGTCGTGTTATTTGATTCTATTAACAAAAAAATATTGATAACCAACCACTAAGAAATAATATTTTATAGGCTTTTTCATACTGTTCCAAATGTTCCACACTATGCAAGTAAGTTTTGTTTAGGTTGTTTTGTTTTTTTTAGTTGTTAATTTACTAAATATTGAGAGAAAAAAACCAAAAAACTCGTAAATTCTGTTAGCGAGAAGGAAAAAGTAAGTTTGTTGTCACAAAAAGTGCTGTCTGCTGTGAAAACGCTCGCTTTCACTTAAGACGGCTGTGTAGAGAATTCTAAAATTTAAACACAAAATTTACCTTTACGGATTTTTTTCCGAATGTGTTTTGTAGTTTTATTTATTAAAGTTCAGTAAAATTAAGTTAACTTTTAATTAAGTTTTTAGTACTGACACATCCCCCAAGTTTAGAGTGGAGGAGGAGTGACCGGGGTTCCGTCCCCCTAAATTTCTAGGCGTTGTCGACAATTTGTTGATTTTTTGGAGGGACGTAGTTATTTTTGGTCCAGTCCGCTAGAAGAGGGTTCACCACTGGGTGAAAGGTAAAAAAATTTGGGGGGGGGGAATCCGAACCCCCCTGGCTTTTTAGATTTTTTGAGGGGTCCACCCGGGTTGCGCAATTTCAAATTTGGGGGGGAAGGGTTCGCAGGGGTCCGTTTTTAATAAAGTTTTTTTTAATTGGTAATTTAAGTGTTTTAAGTCTAATAATATTGAATTTTATTGGCTAAAACAGACCAATAATTTTATTTAGACCTAAAAAGTAAAAACACGGGTCACGGGTGTTTTTTTTTAGCAAAAACCCATGTTTTTGATGGTAAACATAAAATACTTGTGAATTGGCTAAAGAAGAGGCGGATCGGCTTCGCTAAGTGATAAATAAGCCATTTTTAGCGTTTTTAGTACTGCGACCTCCAATTTTTAGGGGGAGGCTGTCAACAGTTCGTGAATTTTTTTTGAGGATGGGTATAAAACCATAGTTGGGAAGCCAGACAGATTTTTGGGGGGTATACCCGACCCCCCAAATTTCTAGGGGGGTGTCCCAAAAAAAATTTTGGGATATCCCAAATACCCTATTTTAGTGTTTTTAATACTGGACTGGGACCTCCAAATTTTAAGGGGGGTGTCCGGGTCCCTCCAAGTTTTAGAGGGGGCGTGTCGACAGTAATCGAGGTTTTTGGGGGTATAAATAACCCCCAACCATACATGGGCAAGTTGGTCCGGAGTGGGGGGAGGTTAAACCCCAAAGTAGGGGGGAGGGTTAAAATCCGAGAAACGTAAAATACCCATATCGTTTTTTTTCTGGAGTGCATTTTACCCATATCGTTTTTTGATTTTAAAGGAAAAATAGGTAAAAAACGCTAATTTTAGGTCAAAAAGCCCTTTTTATTGCATTTTTGAGCTTTTTACTGCTTAAAACATTCATTTTAACCTCAAAACTTAAGTTTGGAGGCAGTTAGAAGTCATTTTAAAGACATTTTTTTCTTCATTTTTCCAAAATTGGGGGGGTTTAACTTTTTCTCCCCCCCCCCCACTTCTGAGTTGGGGGGGGGGGGTTAAACCCCCCTTCTCAGAATTTGGGGGGGTTACCCCCCCCAAACCCCCTGTGCCCATGTATGCCCCTAACCCCCTCCTCTGCCCACCTATGGATATAACCCCCCCTCTCCAAAAAAAAATTTCCCTACCCACCTATAGTAAGTTGGACCCCACGCTAGCTGTACCCTTCCCCCAAAAAACATCTATGGGGAGTATAATAACTCCACATTTACTTTAAACTTTATAATTGAGTGCACTTTTTAAAGCAACTACATCCCGCTTTCTACTTAAACTTGTGTGACCATCTTTTAATCTTTGCTTCTTACTAATTTTAGTAAGTAAGTCGCTATACATCAAAAAAATTGACCCTTTATGGTTTAAGCTAGCTTTACTTCTCTAATGTATCAGCACTTTTCCTAAGGGCTGACTTTAAAATTTTATCTTTAACGTAAGTGGGTAAAAACGGTGGGTTAGCTGTTATAACAGTTGTAACTATTTCCTTAAAACATTAACTTACTCAGTTTAAAAAAGACTGACTAAAGAGTTTATTGTTAATAAGTAATTAAAAACGATTTATGTTATAATTCTCTAAAAAAATATTCTCTTCTTACTAAGATATGTTATGTATTATATGAATATTTATTTTTGATATTATAAATTTTAAATATCTTGTGCCAGACTTATGTACTGTTATCATTATGAATTCCGTTGCCCACCTGCAAATAAACTTACTTTAATATCGGATTGTAATTTAAGAAGAGCAAATCGGTTAAGGATTAATGATTATGAATACCATTTGCCAGTTAAACATTTTTTCAGGACCAATTTATCCGCTCTAAGACAATCTGTGCGGCTTTGGAATGATATTCCTACCATGATTTGTGATCAAAATAAGCACAGGTTTTTTAAAAACATGCGTGAAAATCATTTTTTAAATAGTTTTTTAGAAAATAATTTGTACTACAATGTTATATAATTTTACATAGTGTATTATATTAATACTAATGTTTTTGTAAATGTTCACTGTGTTTAGTTGTTTGGCATCTGTAAATTTTTCTCAAAACTTGGTTTCGGTTTTAACCTAGGAGTGTGACGGTTTGGTTTTGGTTTTGTCAATCGCGCTTGCGGTGAGTCCGGAATCATTTTGTGAGTGTGGTTGACATGGTTTTGACTGAACTGTCTCACTTCTGGTATGTTATTGCAGTCAGGTTGTGGGTTTCAGTTGTCAAACGCGTTTATCTTTTATTTTATTTTTATTTTTTTTTGGTTTTAATTATGTAAATGGTACATACAATTTCAAGTGCAGTTTTAACTAGCTTATGTATGTTTCCTGTTATTTTAACAAAATAAAATTCAATTCAATTCAATTCAATTCAATTGAAACCAGTATCTAGAAACGAAAGAAATAAAGGAGTGAAAATTTTAAACATAAGGGCTCCCATACCAGACCTGTGCACTGCCCCCCCCCCTGGGTTTAAACGGGGGGGTGCAAATCCAAAACGGGGGGCAACTTTTTTGAAACGGGGTGGGCAATAAAACGGAGGGGGCAAGCAAAGGGGAAAGAAAAAAAAGGGGAAAAAGAGAGAAAAAAAAGGGAAAAAAGGGACAAAAAAGCGAAAATAAGGTAAAAATAGGTCTTCTGAAATGGCTTAAAATACATAAATAGGCTAAAAACTGCAAAAAAATTTGCGATGATGGCGTCATCATAGGTCAATAATGGCGCCATAATTTTAGGTACTTTTTCATTTTTTGGCGGGGGGGGGGGGGCATTTCCAGACCGTGCACAGGTCTGCCCATACCCTCAGGGCTTGTAATTTTCCACGTAAATTTTGTGCCCATGTAGAGATAAGGTTAATTAGGATATTTTTAAGTCCGATTTTTTTGTATTTTTATTAATTTTAAAAAGCCTACAACTATAAAAGAGCGCGAAAAAATTACTTAAATATAATGTGGCCAATGGTTAAACATGTGTCGTGACATTTTTTTGCTCACATATGTATGGAGTTGCCGATTTGGGTAATTTAGAGCCAAGGAAATTTAGACTCTTAAATGGTTAAGTTAAACCCAAAATTATCACTAAACTATAGTTATGCAAAAATGATGCGGACTGGGGCGACAAAACTCGAACTTTGAAAGGTCATAAAAAAATATCTCCATAACGCGAGGTAGAATATGTACGGGACATATGTCTTTTGAAAAGATTAAAAAAAAAATAGTTTTTCTACGACGTCTCACTACGACCGATGCGGTGAAAAAAACTTGGCCCCAAAAACACCCAACTTTTTTTAGTACGAGATAAGAAACGCCGCTCGGTGTGCTGTTACAAAAATACCTTTTCGAGTTTTTTCTGAAAATTTGAGCGAAATCGGATAACTCAAAAAAAATTTTATCATGCGTTGAAAGCGCGCGGTTATCATGCGTTGAAAGCGCGCGGTTTTCGCAATTTTTCGCCAAATTAATAAACTGCTAAAAAAATAGCTTTTGTTTTGCTTACTGCTCGACTTGTGTACGATTTTGATCATATCATACAGTTTCCATTTTGATCATATTATTTATTATACATCAAACGTCCGCCAGTTTTTATTCTTACTTTTGACCTTAAAATTTTTTTTTGGGGGGGGGGGTTGACTCTACAGGGGCTAGAGTAGTCCAAACACAAATGCCGAAAAAAAATTTTTTCAATACCATCAAAATTGTAAAATTTATCACATATGACGAATTTTGATATATTATTTGTGTAAAAAAACCTAATATTAAGCTTAAAATTACTGTCAAAAATGACGAATTTCAAATTTGAAAGCATTCCAAGCCCGTATGCCGGTGTCGCAGAATAGATCTTCCCCCCTATTTTTCTTCCCCCCGGAAGATTTATTCTAGTGCGCTCTAGAATAGATCTTCCCCCCGGAAGATTTATTCTGGTGCGCTCTAGAATAGATCTTCCCCCCGGAAGATTTATTCTGATTTACGCCAGAATAGATCTTCCCCTCTCAGAATAGTTATTCCCCCCGGAAGATCAATTCTGGTTTAAACACCAGAATAAATCTTCCCCCCTCAAAAATTTGCATAAATTTAAAAAATGATACGCGAGAATTTGTTAGGGCAAATTTTAAAAACATAATTTTTAACACAGAAAGTTAAAATGTTACATTTAGAAAAAAATAGTTTGTTTTTTTTGTATTTTTATATAAATCAACTATAGCTTTAATTGTTGTTTATTCAAAAAAACAGTTAAGCATTGACATTAATGATTAGGTATTATTTAGTGGTTTTTGGAGATAAAAAAAATACGTTTGCATTAGTTCGTTTGTTTGAGTATGTAAAAAAATATGCCATAATTAAATAAACTGAATATTTTTTTAAGAAAATTAATATTGTGAAAAGGCTTTTTTCTTTAAGTTTATCAATTCTTAAGACAAAGTATAATAAAAAAGACATGAACAAATGACAGCAGTTTAATTTCTTTTCGATCAGTATTTGGTGCCTTATTTACCTTTCAGTTTTTGCTTCTTATAAAACATAATATATAGACAAAAATTGAAATAAGAAGAAATAAAAATTAGATTATGAGTATCCATAAGTTTTTAGTTTTTTTTTATTTAAAAGTCAATACGAAAACAAAAAAATCTTCTTCATGTTCAGCAGTTAATTTAACATTAAACAGGTTTAAAGTTGTTATTTTTTTGGTTCTTTAGGTTGATTTTTAGGTTTTGCTTAGGCTTAGGAAAAATTTTTTGTCTTTAATCAGGAAGTGATATTTTCCGAAGATATGCAGAATGTATTTTTTCTGGCGCCGCCAAACTTTCCTACGAGTTCTAACTTTTTTCATAATATGTTGCTTAATATTTAAACGGTTGATATTTTGAATTTAAGTTTTCTGCTTAGGTTTGCTTAGGGTTTACATTTTAGCTTTATAGGATCGAAATCCTAATTTTAAGTAAAACATTTAAAAGGTGTTAATTTAAAAAAGGCAGGTTTTTTTTAAAAATATTTTGGACATCTCAAATGTTTGATTAGAATAAATCTTTTTTGTGTTTATTACCAATTCTTTAATCTTAAACCTCGAGTATTTTTTATGAATTTTTTTATTAAAAGAAAAAAAAAACGAAATGACGCAAAAAACAAAAAAATGTTGTTTTTAATAATGCAAATAATTGTTACATGATTTATAACAAGGGGGAAGATTTATTCTAGAGTGAACACCAGAATAAATCTTCCCCTCTCGGTTAAGAATTTTATGCAAATTTTTGCTGTACGCTTTAACACAGGGGGGAATAAATATTCTGAGGGGGGAAGATCTGTTCTGGCGTGAACCAGAATAAATCTTCCGGGGGGGAAGATCTGTAATGGGGGAAGATCTATTCTACGACACCGGCAGCAGCAAACCTTTAAATTAAAAACTTTTTCCAGAAAATAAGCCTTAAAACCTCATTTTTTCGAATTTTCAGGTTATTTTGTTGAAAAACATTTTTAAAGTTAAAATCCTACTAAAAAATTGCCCAATATCGCACTAAAAAATACTCTTTTTTTAAGTGTTTTCTTACTTGCAAACATGTTTCCATGTTTTTTAACACAAAAACATTTTTAAATATTATATGTCTAAACTTTTACCAATGTCCAAGTGTAATTTTTTCGAAAAATTGCTTTGTTTTGTATAAAAACGTTTCAATCCTCGATTAGGTCTGAATTACGTCATTTTAATTGCCGAAGAACCAATAAAAATCATCAATTATGGTGACGTATGACAAAAACTTGCATGGCGGAACGAAGTATTGTCGAATTTTAATGAAAATTTATTTTGCGTTTTCATGGGGTTATTTGGACCACTATTTAATATTTTTAATCAAAATAAATTTAAAAAATTTCGAACTAATTTTCTAAAGTTTAGTATTCTTGCAAAACTTTTAAATTTAGAGATTTGCTGCTTCCAAATTTCAAATTCGTCATTTTTGATAGCTAATTGTAGGTTTAATATGTGGTTTTTTTTTACACAAACGATATTTCAAAATTCGTCATATGTGATAAATTTTACATTTTTGATGGTTTTGAAAAAAAAATTGAAAACGCATCATAAAAAAATTTGAGTGAGCCGATTTCGCTTAAATATTCCGAAAAAGTATTTTTGTAACAGTATACCAAGTGGCGTTTCCTATCTGATACTAATAGACCTACCTAGCATTACAAAAATTGGGTCGGCGGTCCCACCACGAAACAAAGTTATTTTTTAATTAAATGCATTTTGTTGTATTATTTTTGAAATTAGAAAAACTACAAATAATAAAACATCCATTCGAGAAATTTTGACGTGCTTTTTTTTATCAAATGAAAGCATTACAAAATGTTTTTTTTTCTGGTTAATCAAAATAAATTTACATATGAAAAACCTTATTAATGCTTAAAATAGCTCTAAATAATGGTCAGAACTTGACAAACGTATTTGAAATTGTTTTAATGTTGTTGTTTAATCTGCGGTTTCCGAAAAAATTTGGTAAAAATTTTTGGTTTCATAACGAATTCTGATTTCGCGGCGGGACCGCGAACCCAAAATTTTGTAATGCTAGATAGGTCCATAAAAAAGTTTTTTTTATTGGGGGGGGCAGGTTTTTTTCACAGCATCGGCCGTAGTGATGACGTCATAGAAAAACAATTTTTTTAGCCTCTTCAAAAGATAGCCAACCAAAAGTCTGAGTTATGCTTCGATATATGTCCCGTACATATTCTACCTTGCGTTATGGAGATATGACCTTTCAAATTTCGAATTTTGTCGCCAGTCCGCCCAGTTCTGAATAAGGGTTTTATAGTGCAGGAAGAGGATACAACAACTACTAGCACCAATCATATGTAGGAGAAAATTGAGAAACAGCGAGCGACTCGTACATTTTACGGTTTAAAATATTTTAAATATTTATAGGTTCAAAATCTCGACCCCTTTCTTCAAAATTTTTTAAATACTTTTTAATATTACAAAAGCAAAAGCATTTTTTGGAGATTTTTCAGTTTTTTGTCGCTTCGTAATTACGGCGCTGCTGGCGCGCTTGATTCCCAGTTGTTTAATGTTTCAATTACAGAAAATGCCCAATTTAAAAGTTTGGAATGGACTTATTAAAATTAGTTTTTAAATTTTGAATAGTTTTACAACCAAAACATTAACAAAACCTATGTAGGCCTTAAATTTGTTTCAAAGCACAAATTATAACTTTATTTTTACTAATTCGTAATCATTGTTCATGAAAATACTATTTTAGTGATGATTTCTAACTATTGTGACGTTTAATTTAATAATCAACATTTATTTAGCTCAAACTGATATAGTAAAAGCAGTTCAACGTAGTGAAGCATATGATCGTGTAGCAATTTTTATGAAATATAGGTTTAAACTAAGAAAACTATGAATTTTTTCAAATTTTATTTTTTTCTTTTTGTACCCTCTCTCGTACAGTGTAAAAGACGTTCATTCAGAACTAGTCTTTAGACAATAATATGATCTAAGTCTAACCAAAATTCCGAACGGCTTATTCTTACTTAGAGTTCCAAATGTGCAGTTCCAAGTTCCCAACTTGCAGCTCTGAAATAAAAATTTCGTGGTTACTACTCAAAAAGAGCCACGCACAATGTCAATATGTACAAAATTCAAACAGCACTCTATTAACTAGAGAATGATTCACAGTCTGGTGTATTTTATAATGGCTTCGGCTCATTTTGTTGTAGTAAACACGATTTACCGATAGCTTTTTGTGACAACCATGCAAAAGTCCCATATTTGTTTAGTGCCCTGGTATGAGGTGGGAATAATGACAGCATTGGATTGGTTGGGAATAGGTATGTGTACTCTGTGTTACACTAGAAAGTTAATTTATTAATATTCCTTAATTATTTTCGGCCAGATAAACCAACTTATTGCCGTGATTTAAGACTGAGTGCTCGTAAAACAAGGATTGTTGCAAAATATAATAACGATTTTATAATTAATAAATTAATAAAGCAATTTGTTCATAAATAATAATTTAATACTTATTTTAGCAGACCTGTGCACTGCCCCTCTCCCCGGGAGGTTTTATTGGGGGGCACGGGGGAAAACTTTTTTGAAACAGGGGGGAGAAATAAAATGGGAGCGCTAGCAAGGGATAAAAGGAAAAAATGAGAAAAACAAGAGAGAAAAAAGACGAAATTGAAGTAAAAATATGGCTTAAAAAACATTGAAATAGGCTAAAAAAAGCGAAAATAAGGTAAATGGCATTATAGGTCAAAAATGGCAGCATAATTTTTGGGTACTTTTTCATTTTTAGGCAGGGGGACAATAAAACGGGGGGAGGCAAATCCTCCAATAAAACGGGGGGCATTTCTAGATCATGCACAGGTCTGCTTTAGTAGGCGGATTTGCAAAGTGCTGTATTGTTTGCGCATAGACATTAAGCTTACATAACTGAGTAATTTAAAATCGTTTAGAGATACCCAAAACAAAATTAGTCATACCTTTTTTCAGTTTAAGCAGTAAGTCGCTTTAATTTTAAAAGAAAGCAACACTGGAATTTTTTGTTTTGAGAGAAAAATTTTTTTTCATCTGTGGAAAGATCTAAATTTCGTTTTGTGAATAATTGTTAACATCCTATTCTGCTATAAACAAATTAAAAAATTATACGTTTTAAAAATATTTTTTATAACACGTTGTTTTTGTTTTTGACAGTGAAAAACTTTTTATTTTTGAATTAAAATCATTAAACCTCTGTGTTGGTCGATTTTTCCCTCTTTGTTTAATAAAACAAAACATGTGCCAAGCCAAATCACTTGCGATCATGTGTTGATGTTTCAGAAATACGACGACCGAAATTCCAGTTGCAAAGTAATTGGTGATTTAGCATGTGGGTCTTTCCACGTGACGACGTGAGACTTCAGTAGAAGCCATCATTTCATTACTAAAAGTTGAAAATTCTTTTTAAAAATAGAAAATTCAAAAATTCTTTGCATTTTGCTCGCTCTTTTAGAGGTCAACTGCATAATTTATAATCTGAAATGCATAATTTATAATCTAAAATGATCAAGATCAGATTTTGTATTATGTTGTATTGTATTTTTATTTCGTCTACGACTGGGGCATACAAAACAATAGACACATTGCACTGATTTAGTGTGCACCAAAGAACAAAACACTAGTAATAAGATAAATGAAATACATTAAGCCAAAAAGTCAGCCCACCAACTACTTCTGTCCCATTAGGATTCCCGACTCCCATGGCAAATAAGCGATTGACACCCTAAAACAAAATTGGCTGAAGTATTTCAATATTTTCAAAAAATAATTACATATAAACATAAAACAATATAAGAGAAAAAAAATAACATTATAAAAACGAATATTTCGAAAAAGATTAGGGTAGTGCATTTAATTTCGGCACTTTTTCGTTTTTCCAATGTAACTTTTCACTGTATGGCCTGATTTTCATGTTTGATAGCTCATTTTAAAGCTTTTACGATACTGCGTTGCGTCATAAAAAATTCACTGTACGAAAGTTGTTTTTTTACTTAATTAAATCAGTTTTTAAAAAAATGGAAAATTGCCGAAATTAAATGTATGCATTTAATTTCGGCACTTTACAAACAATCGATTGTTTCTCAGTCAAAAAATTATCATTTTCAAAAATTTAAAAGCCTATCATTATCTCCAGTCAGTTTTCTTTAATTTAAGCTTTTACTTGTTGTTCAACGTGTAACTGGCAAAAAGTTACAGCTAAAATGCTAAATGGTATTAAAATGAGAAAAATTTGGGAAAAAAGCGCATTTAATTTCGGCACTTTTTAAAAAGACCCCCTTAACATAGGTGGGCAGCCTCTCGGATTTTGGGGGGGTATAGGGGGGGGGTGAAATTTTAGGGGGGTGTCCAGCAAGACCCAAATTTTGAGGGGGGTGTACCCAATATTTCCGCGCTGCCTTAAAATGAGCTTAAAACGCGTAAAAAAACGTAAAACAAGCTTATAAATGCTTTAAAACTGTGTAAGATTAAAATAAGACCTTATTGCAACTTATAAATTTTATTTTTTTAATTCTTTTAATAATAATGTGCAAGGGCGCAGTCAGGATTTCATTTCAGGGGCGTCGGTCTGGGGGGGGGAAAGAAAAAGTGTTGTCAAAGCGGCGCGAAGCGCCGGCGCCTGCGCCGCGTAACGGCGTCAGCCAACGCGAAGCGTCGGCCGAGGGGTCTGGGGGTGTCCCCCCAGCCGCCGGAGGCGAAAATTTTTTAAAATATATACTAAAAACGGCTTAAAAATCGTCTCCTGGTGATCGCGTGAACATACATTTTACTTTTGTTTTTTTACCTAATTTCTACATAATTTTCTGTGATCTTAAAAATTCAGTCAGGGGGGTTCGGGGGGAAGAATGCCCCCTGGAGGAGAAAATTTATAATTTGAGGCGCTAAAATACACTAGAAATTTTAATTCCAAATGATACTAATTACAAAATTTAAGGTTTTTTATAGCTATACTATACATTTATAACATGTGTTTAAAACGTTAAAAAAAAGGATAATAGTGTTTATAGTAGTTTTATTAAACATGTATGCCTAATTACTGAATGGGATAATCGAATTTCAATTGAAAAACTAAGATACATTGCCAATTTAAACTGCCCGCGTAGCGGGGAAATTTAAACTGCCCGCGTAGCGGGGGAATTTAAAGGTAATAAAAGGTAATGAACGGGGAAATAAGGTAATAAACACTCCGCGCGAAGCGCGGAAAAATTTTTTAGTCCTTTTATAACACTTAAAAATTTTTCTTTGGGAGGCGAATTTGGGGGGGGGGGTGTCCCCGACTACCCCAAATTTAAGGGGGGGTGTCAGCAAAATCCGAAATTTTGGGGGGGGTATAACCCCCCCAAACACCCCGGCCCACCTATGCCCCTTAATCGAGTTTAAGTGCAATGCTATGACTCCTACACATTTCAACGTAGTCTTTTAACTATTTACAACTACAATTTAAGACCCGACCACTAAATTCAACCCGTTTGTACCTACAGCAATAGTGTGCCGAAATAACACTATTTTTTATTTTATAACGATTGCTCACCACAGACGCAACGTAGAACCACGGGGACTAAAAATTCGGAAAATAGACTAAATTTTACCAGGACAGTTTAATTTTTAAACCAATTTATTGCGTAATCATGAAATGCCCTTGTTCTAAAAACGAGTAACAATTTTTTTTTATTATAAATCACACAATTTCACATGAAAATATCATAACATAACAAATAAAAAGCTCACGACAGTCATCTACATATAATTAGCTCTCGTTTGACCTATCAAACGTCGTATTCCGTCCAGGATTACCAAAGATATAGTCCAAAATCAAAAATGTCCAATTGGGAAAAGTGCCGAAATTAAATGCACTACCCTATGTAAACAGTTATAATCACGCATACGACAATAAAATTATTTTTTGTTAAGTTCACACAAATCTGTATTCATCAAACTGTTCCAAAGCAGCAAAACTTCGACCTGTTCATAAACTTTAAGCTAGCAAGCAGCCCAAACCGGCTATAAATACAGCCAAGTTGACCTTGCGTTCTTTCAATGTTTTAGAAGCAAATTTTTATTCCATTGTATCCCTAATTTGATTATGAATAATAGTTAAAATTTTAAATATTCACATCTTTAAATAAATATTAAAATACAAATCGAATAATATTATGTCCTAAATCATAGTTGCTTTTTATCAATACACACCTGTTGTAAACATAGGTGGGCAGAGGGGGTATACGACCCCCCCAAAATTCCGATTATAGCCGACACCCATAGATGAACACGGTCAAAAAGCTAGGAGGGGGTGTTTACCCCGGGTAAATGACATTTCAAAATCTAGGGCGGTCAACCCGGGGTGGAAGATTTTGAAACCTAGAGGGGGTCAGGTGGGTCCAATTTCCGAAACAAAATACTTTTAAACCTTTTAATGTTTAATTTAACAATAGTTTTTTATACGATAATACTACATTTTATTGAATAAAAAGCGATATTTAGGTATAAAAAGGGTGTAAAAACATGAATTTGTGTTAAAAATTCACGTTTTAGGAAGAAAATTTAGTATAAAAAAAGTCTTTAAAATTTTCTCGAGAGGGGAGAGAGCGGTGGGGGGGGGGTCAGACTTCAAAATCTAGAGGGGGTCAGGGGTAAAAAATTTGAGGAGAGAGGGGCCTGGATTTTTTCTAGGGGGGCCCTAAAATTTCGAGGCTAGGGGGTGGACCCCACCCTACCCCCCTTGTTCATTTATGGACACCCCCTAAAATTTGGTGGTACCCGGACACCCCCCCAAAATTTGGGGGGGGGGGGGGGGTTCCAGCACTAAAAACGCTAAAAATGGGGTATTTGATGTATACCCCAAAAAAATTTTTAGGTGGTTGTAAACGGTAATTTTGTGTGTTTAATTGTCTTTATTTAGAAAATAAAGCTGTTGGCATTATGAAGGCCGGCAATGCATTCACTATTGAACCCATGATTAACGCCGGTTCTTTCCAGGTAAGTTTTCTTATAAAAATTTTGCTAACTTTTTTTATATTAATTTGTAGCTTAGCGTGCGATAGTTTAGGTTTTAAATAATTTTTTTTTTGCACTTTGCCTAATTTTTAAATATTTTTATGACAAATAGTATTAAGTTTTATCACAAATAATTATTAAGTTAGTTATAAAAAGGAAAAATGTGTTTATTTTTAATAAACGCTGGAAACAGGTTATGAAATAGGTGGGCCTTTCGGTTTTTGCAAACTCTGTTTAGGTTTGTAGGACCTAAAATTTAGGGATAAAATGAAAGCATGGGTGAGCAGCCTGCCGATGTTTTTCGGGGTATACTCGAACACCCCCTTGCCCCCTCCATGTTTGGAGTATGCCAAAAAGATGTCAGGAAGAGGTACTCCCAAATACTCCATTTTTAAACATTTATAGTAATAAGATGAGATTTTAAAAAATTTTACTCGTGATTCACTCTGCTAGAGTTCAATCAAAATCATCTTGTCATATAGATGATTTGGTGAGACTAAAAAAACTTTTAATTTCTTAAGTACCTAAAAAGTTTTTTTTTATTTTTTTATTCTTAATTTTTATTAAAATTTATAGAAATCGTAATTAATAAAAAACAGTCCACGCAACACGCTAAAATTGTTTAAAACTGTTTTAATTCTAAATAATTAGACACTTTTGCAAACTTTTATTGCTAAAATAGTTATTTACACTTAAAAACTCAATTTTGACCGTGGTTAGAAGTTGTTTAAATAAAATTATTTCTTTGTTTTCCGAAATTTGGTAGTTGACCCCTTTTTTTCCTTCACTCAAGAGTAGGAGTTAAATACACCTTTTCAAAATTTTCGGGTCAACTTCCTCTCTCTAAATTCTAAAATGTATGTACACTGCACTATGTGAAGCGTGTTTTTTTTTTTAAATTCTGCGCCCATGCCGATGGAACGACATTATGTGCGTGTAGCAAGCAAAACTGTTTAAAATGCCAAGCCAATAAAACGATACCACCCTTATGAGCGATTGTCTTTTGAGCTGAAAGAGATATGGCATTATATAAATTTATCGTCAAACTTATTCAAATATTTGTTTCTAAAACGGTCAATGTTGTAAGATTAATTTTATAGGACGACCGCTGGCCAGACGATTGGACGGCTGTAACGGTGGACGGAAAACGAAGCGCTCAATTTGAACAGACGCTCTTAGTTACAGAAACCGGTTGCGAAATACTCACGCGGTAGGTATTAGTGATTTTTGGGAGCTCCTGATGCCGGTTCTGTTTTGAATTAATTTTTTAAATAATTAAAGGATGGTATCGTAATTAAAAATTAGAACACCGATTTCCAGTTAGTCATATAAAAACAAACGGATTTTAATAATATTTTGCAGAAAGTAAGCCGTTGTGGTTGGTAGTAGGCAAAAAATTTTTCAAAAAAATAGCTACGGTGTTTTGTAATTTTTGTTACAATTTTTTTTACATCCACCACTTCTTGTTTCTCCTGTTTGAAATTGAAGACAACTGGTTTTTCAGGTTTAAATGGACTTAAATAACCCAGTTTTAAACTTAAAGTATTAGTTTGTTTTTCAAAATAAACCGTTAATTTTAAAATACAAAAAATAGTGTAGCCGTTTTTTTTGGAAAACACCCACCTCATCTCCAAAAAATTAATTAAAAACGCTACAAACAGCTCTAAAACTGCTGCAAAAATCAAACTTATTTCATGTGTAATACTTACTTTAAAATGCGTAGTTACTAAACTTTTTAAGTTTTTAAAGTTTGGAGCTAAATGTTTAGCACATCAAGCTCCGGAGTTTGATGTTTAGATGACTTATCAAATAGACAAATGTTTATTCAAGTTGTAATACTTTTTCAGGAGACGTGATAAAGACGGAAAGCCGTGGTTTGAAGAACAAGGCTAGCACGCCTAGCAGGATATTCTGCAAAAATGACCGATTTAATTACTGAAAACATTAGTAATTATATAATCAATATTTAAAATTATTTCTGCGGATTGATATAACTGTCGATCAATTTTTTGCCAATACAGCGTCGGCTCTTGCTGAAAATATCTATTCGGCGTTTTTGAAAAGAGTTAGAGCACTGTATTGTTTTTAAAAATTATTTATAAAAATTAAAATTGTTAATAAAAATATGTTATACTTTTAGGAACATTTTCAGCACATATTGCGAACGACATTTTTTTGTGTCTGCTTTCGGGTGGTGTAGAGTAAAACATTGTTTAAAAGTGTGGTGCGGAGTCACACTTTTTTGTTTTCGTTTTTAATGATTTTTTGTAAAAATCTTACCCCTGCGGCCCTGCCCCCAATAGCCCACAAAAATTTTTTCATCAAAATATCTCCACTGGTTTAGGAGATATTACTTCTCAGAAAAAGCCTTTTTTCGACAATTTTGTATTTAAAAAACAGCTCAATGGGTATAAAAATTTTAATTACAAAATATGCATTTAAAGAAATCTGCTGTTTTCTACTTTAATTTGAGACCTTGATTGTTAAGATTGAAGCAGTATTTCTCAAGATATTGCGTTTCTCGTATAAAAACCCACGATTTTTTTGCTAAAAAAACGAAGTTTAGGCAAAAATTTTGTGCAAATTTTATCAAATCACTGCAGCCGTTCGGTTTTTTAGCGAAAAAATCGAGGTTTTTTTTGGAACAGGAAGCGCAATATCTAGACAAATACTGCACCAATCTTAACAATCAAGGTATCAAATTAAAGTAGAAAATAGCCGTAGGTATTTTTTTTTGAGTGCCTATTCTGTGACTTAAATTTTTATACTCATTTAGCAATCTTTCAAGCACAGAATTTTCGAAAAAAGCCATTTTTGAGGGGGTAATATCTCCTGGACCAGTGGAGATATTTAGATGAAAAAATTTTTGTGGGTTATTGCGGCAGAGGTAAGGTTTTTACAAAAACTCATCAAAATCTAAGATAAAAAGTTTGACTCCGCACCGCACCTTTAAAAAAACTACGAAACCCCGTTTTTTCAAAGAAACTATGTTTTTTTTACAATTAAAATGTTTTAAGACAGAAATAAGTAGTAAAATAGTTTTATTTTCGTTTTAACCTGATAAAACACAGGTCTTCGTCAGGAAATTTTAATGTTAGTCTTAACGTTAAAATTTCCCTTTAATCATCAACAAGACAGCCCTAAAGGACTCCGTACTTATATGTTTTTTTACGTTGCTAAGTACACTAGGGTTTCAGATTTGACGTGACCATATATGTATAAAGGGGGGGGGGTGGTATGTGGGGTCCACCTACCTACCTTGGCCTCAAAACTTTGAGGACCCTCCCCTTCAAAAAAATCTAGCCCCCCCCCCCCCTCTCCCCAAATTTTCGAATTTTTAAACCCATCTAGAATTTATCCCCATCCCATCTAGAATTTAAAATTTGACCCCCCCCTCCATAAAGAAAATTTTTAGTACTTTTTTATACTAAATTTTCTTCCAAAAACGTGTAGATTTAACACAAATTCGTGTTTTTTACACCCTTTTTATACCAGAATATCGCTTTTTATTCAATAAAATGTAGTATTATCTTATAAAAAAAACAATTATTAAACCTTTAATGCTTTAAAAGTATATGGATCGGACATTAGACCCCACCTGACTTCTTTCGAGGTTTTAAAATCTTCCATTCTGGGTCGACCCCCCTCCTAAAAAACCAGGGGGTATTCGACCCCCCCCCTTGGACCCCCTCCTAGATTTTGAAATCTACCCGGGGTAAAAACCCCCCTAGCTTTAAGAACCGTGTTCATCTATGCACGTGACTCTTAAAAAAATGTTTGCATAATTTCTATTGCGGTTGTTAAATCAATTTTAAAAGTGGGTCCAGTCCAGGGTGCAATGCCAATAAAGGGCTGGACAACTCAAAAGCGACGTCTTGTATTGAAATTTATAATGGAGAATAAAAATACCACATGTCATACATACTACATGGTACTCTCTAAAAGTTGTTAATAGTTTAAAACCCCACGAATAAAGTTTATTTAAAAATCATTAAAAAAACAGTTCTTTTGTAGAAAATTCATTATTTAGTTAATTATTTTTTATGAAACTTTATTCGTGGGGCTTTTTTGTTTAATTACTTATGAAAACACCGAATAAAACCCTTAACAACTTTTTGAGAGTATCCTCCAAAGGATCCAATTGGATCTAGCGTAAAAATTCTTTCAACATTTTTACTTTTGTACAAATTACCATCTGGTAAAATGACTTCGGATAATTTAAATTTTTTAATTTTTAACCTTCAGTTTATTTCTCCTAAGCGAAACCTAAAAATCAGGCTAAAATAATGGAAGATTGATCATTTTACCAGAATGTCAGTTGTCAAAGGTCATTTTACCAAAAGTCTTTTTGGTGTACAAAAATTACTGAGAACGCCCTCTAAAAAATACTACCATAATGCCTGCACATTTGTCAGTATGCAGATCTTATTGGGGTGAAAAAGATACTAAAAATCGCACCGATTCCGAAGGTGTTTAATAAAAGCAAAAGAGCATAGCAAAGAATGTAGGGTAGTGCATTTAATTTCGGCACTTTTCCCAATTGGACATTTTTGATTTTGGACTATATCTTTGGTAATCCTGGACGGAATACGACGTTTGATAGCTCAAATGAGAGCTAATTATATGTAGATGACTGTCGTGGGCTTTTTATTTGTTATGTTATGATATTTTTATGTGAAATTGTGTGATTTATAATAAGAAAAAATTGTTACTCGTTCTTAGAACATGGGCATTTCATGATTACGCAATAAATTGGTTTAAAAATTAAACTGTCCTGGTAAAATTTAGTCTATTTTCCGAATTTTTAGTCCCCGTGGTTCTACATTGCGTCTGTGGTGAGCAATCGTTATAAAATAAAATAGTGTAATTTCAGCACACTATTGCTGTAGGTAAAAACGGGTTGAATTTAGTGGTCGGGTCTTAAATTGCAGTTGTAAATAGTTAAAAGACTACGTTGAAATGTGTAGGAGTCATAGCACTGCACTTAAACTCGATTAAGAGGTCTTTTAAAAAGTGCCGAAATTAAATGCACTTTTTTCCCAAATTTTTCTCATTTTGATACCATTTAGCATTTTAGCTGTAACTTTTTGCCAGTTACACGTTGAACAACAAGTAAAAGCTTAAATTAAAGAAAACTGTCTGGAGATAATGATAGGTTTTTAAATTTTTGAAAATGATGATTTTTTGACTGAAAAACAATCGATTGTTTGTAAAGTGCCGAAATTAAATGCATTCATTTAATTTCGGCAATTTTCCATTTTTTTAAAAACTGATTTAATTAAGTAAAAAAACAACTTTCGTACAGTGAATTTTTTATGACGCAACGTAGTATCGTAAAAGCTTTAAAATGAGCTATCAAACATGAAAATCAGGCCATACAGTGAAAAGTTACATTGGAAAAACGAAAAAGTGCCGAAATTAAATGCACTACCCTATCACGGCATTTTAAATTTATTTCCTAAACTGTCTCACTTATCTGAAAACAAATCTGAACAAAAATATGTGAAATAAAAAAGAGTGATAATATTTAGTCTATAAAAGAATTAATAGAAATCCTGTTACACTAGACCAGAAAATTAAATTCTATACTTACATTAATAATAATTCATTAGGAATTCCAGAGCTTCCCTATTAAATAAGCGATTTTAAGCTTATTTAAAATACCTTTAAAGTACTCCTTTAAAAAAGATGAATGTTATTGTTTTTCAATATTGAAAGAAAATAGGTAAAACAAATTGGGTTAAACCCCCTTTTATAGCATGTTTAAGCTTTTTAATGCTTAAAACAGTCATTTTAACCTCAAAACTAAAGTTTGAAGGTAGAAGTCCTGGTTTTTTTAATTTTTTCAAAACTGGGGGTTAACCGCTTCTACACTCTCCTCTCCGAGTGTGGGGGGGGGGGGCGGTTAAATAAAACTTTCTTCCTAGGATTTTGGGGGAATTAACCCCTACCCCCCGCCCTCATGTATGCAAACGGATGGAAAAGAAATTGAGTGCCGGACCCCTTGGACTTAAAGCCCTCTACTGAAATTGGGGGCCGGTGTCGCATGATATATTCGTCCCCATATTTATCGCCGGCCGGCGATTTCCTCAAAGCGCAACGCTATGATATTTTCGCCCCGGCGATTCTCATAGATTTGAGCCATTATATTTTTGCCCCCCGGCGATTTCCTCATAGGTTGAGCCATAATATTTTCGCCCCCTTCATTATATTTTCGCCCCCACCCCCCTTCGTCCCCTTCATTATATTTTCGCTCCCCCCCCTGTAATTTTCATTTTAAAAATGAATTTTCATTAGTTTTATGGTGTATAGGCACCTTGCACTGGAACTCGGTTTATACATAAGTGTCATATGCAACATATGCAATATGTATGCAATATACATAAGTGTCACCATAATGGATAATTACTGTATCTCCTACTTATCTTTTGTAGAATGCAAATCAACCGATCGAAATTTCGCGCGCTTTCGATCGGTTGATCTGCACACTACAAAAGATAAGTAGGAGATACGGTAATTATCCATTATGGTGACTCGCTATGTTTACTGCATACTTCATGTATTAACCGAGTTCCAGTGCAAGTTGCCTATTCTTTGTAATAATTTTTTTTTGCATTTCAATAGTTTTTTTTTATATATTTTTTTTATATATTTTTTTTAATAAATAATTTAATTTTCGTGACTAATATCCAAGACGAAATTTTTTCTTAAAACAATTGATTTTATTTTAGTTTTACCAAAATATATCATAAAAATAAACGACAAATGTGGGACTTGATAATAGTGATGATCTTTCGAGCTTTGGGCTCCACACAAGAGCTTGCTTTTCGGAACTCCGGTGCTTTTAAAACGATAAAAAAAAACAAATAAAAATGCTAAGAAAATAACTGAAAAGATATTTCAAAATTAACTAAGCTAAAGCAAAGCCTCCGTTTTTGAGATTCCGGACCGAAGCATCCCTAATAGTGATATTCCTGAGCTCCGCTTTTAGAAGCTTTGAATTGAAGCAACCCCTGGACTCCGGAGCCCTATTGGTGTATTATTTTCATTTTTAATTAATTAATTAAAGAGTGATACCATAAATTATTTTGTGAACTAAATTTTTTTCAAAACTTATTTAAAACAATAAAAATTGTTTTAACATTGCATTATAAAGTTATTTGAAATGTTTTCAAGCTTAAATAGGCCTAAAATTACTCATTTAAGGAGCTGAGCTTCGGCCAGATCCCTCTCCCCTTAAAATGACCAGAGCTACAGTACAGAGCATGATATTGGAGGGTTGGAAGATAACAAGAACCCTGAAGCTATCTTTTATTTGTGTGTTATTTTTTAAAAGAGTAATGTTGAATATTCTAATTTAGTAATATTGAAAAAATTTTAGTAAACTATTTTTTTTTAAAATAAAAACTATTGAAATTAATTACAAAAATAACTAAAACATAGTGCAAGATTAAAGTAGGAAAGTTTTTGGAGCCTTCTTCCACTTGAAGTGATCGAAAAATTTTGGAACTTGGCGCCGCGAAAATAGGAAGTTTTTCATTTCCGGCTCTAAGTTCCAGCTTTAAGTTTCCTCGACTCTAAAGTGTCATATCAGAAGCAATTTTCCTGATTCCACCTGAACGTAGTGCCGAATAGCTTGTAATATGTGTTTACTGTGCTTTCAAATTCACACGCAATCAAACAAATTTAATCATATAAGACATTTTTTCTTAAAATTTATCGCTAATTTATTACATTTGTAAAACTTGACAAAAATATTAATGGCACATGGCAAAAATAATAAAAATATCACAAAGATGACAATTACCAATAAAATTATTGCACTGTACATAAATTAATTTTAAATTAATTTTGTCTAAATTAAGGCTTATTAGCAATTCAATTTTTCCTTACAGTCACAATATAAGTTTACATAAGTCTTTACGGAATTATTTTTGGCTATTGGCTGTTGTTTTTTATTCAGAAAACTAATTTTGAATACAAAATATACAAAAATTTCGCCCGAAATACACTCGAAAGATTTTTGCATAAATTAATAATTATTAACACCATAAAAAGTGAGCTTGATTTCATGGTTTAGCTTAATTGCTCTAGAAAATAATACGGAATTTTTCGTAGATCACGCACCAAAATAATGTTTATATTCGTACATTTTGATTTCACTATTACCAAATTTTGCGAAAAAGTACGATTTTAATTACACAACCAAGATTAATTTTAACAATTTTTACACATGTTTTTATACATTTTGTTTCGATTGTAAGCTTTGTTAAATTAAACAATTGTCTTTTTTATTGGCGGGAAATTTTCGCCGCATGATTTTTTGCGACGAAATTATTCAGGTCTAAAACTATTTAGGTAGACGTCATATACATTTCCTCCCTTTGTTCCTTTCGTAAGGCAAAACAACAGCTAATTGTCGAAATTAAAACAGTTATTGCTATTAAAGACTGATCCTTTCCAGTAATTATAACTTAATATTAAATAAAACAATTTTTACAATGTACCTGAAAATTAAATTTAAAAAAATTCGTTTTTATGGAGAATCACGACGGTTAATTCGACGTACACAAAGATCTCGAAAAAAATTGGAAATAATTTGTATAAGACCGGAAAAATGAGGAAGAAACAAAATATGCACAACCAGCTATCTTTTTAAAAAAATATTTTATGTTTATGTTATTTTCGAGAGTTATGATTGGTTTTTTGTTAACCAACGTCATATACAAATTATTTTTAAATCTGCTCGAGACCTTTGTGTACATGGAATTAACCGTCGTGATTCTTCATTAAAAAATAAAATAACTATAACTAAAAACATTTGCAATTAACCCGAATGCTATCAGGAAGCGCAAATCAAAAAACAAAATCTTTTTTGCATTAACGCCCAAATAACTTTATTTTAAAAAAACTTATCATTTTCTAAAAAGCGCTACATTCCTATTAATACTGTATTACTATTACTACAAAATTTAATTATTTTCGGCCCTTAAATAATAATTTCTGATTTTAAAAAATCGCCAACCAATTTATTTTTTTAAAATTATTTGGAAAAAATTAAACAATGGACCTACCTAGCATTTCAAAATTCTGGGTCCGCGGTCCCGCCGCGAAATCAGAATTCGTTATGAAACCAAAGATTTTTACCAAATTTTCTCGGAAACCGGAGATTAAACAACAATATTAAAACAATATCGAATACTTTTGTCAACTTCTGATTATTATTTAGAGCTATTTTAAGCATTAATAAGGTTTTTCATATGCAAATTTATTTTGGTTAACCAGAAAAAAATATTTTGTAATGCTTTAATTTAATACAAAAAAGCACGTCAAAATTTTTCAAATAGATGTTTTATTATTTGTAGTATTCTAATTTCAAAATAATACAACAAAATGCACTTAATTTAAGAGGAACTCTGTTTCGTGATGAGACCGCCGACCCAATTTTTGTAATGCTAGGTATGTCCATAGTAAAACTTTAAAAAGTACTTTTTAAATGCTAATCTACTTATTTAAAAAAAACAACAAAAAATAAAAAAAACAATGTGATTATTTTAAATTAATATCCAATGAAGATTTTTATGCAAAAAAACTTTGCTTACGTAGCTTTTTTGTTTAAAAAAGAACTTAGATTATGTCATCACCTTAAATTTATTCATTAATAAGTAAAAAATAGGGCGGAGGTTTGGAGCTACCGAAATTCTTTTAGACTCTGAAGTGAAGCTACACTCCACATTTTTACGGGGGAAACATCACTAGTCTATAGTGATTTAAATTTTTGCACAAATAATTACTAAGCACAATATTGATTGTTAACAATGATTGATGTTTATTTTATAATCAAAATAATCACAATTTTCATTTAAACCTATTAAGTACAGATGAGAATAAGCGTCCATAAAATCATTAAATGGCACTGTCGATTAATTTGCTTTCGTCCTGTATTTTTTCAAAAATTGTAGAACACCTAAAGAAATTTCGAATTCGATGTCTGTTTCAAATTTAAAATTACTATTATAACAACAAAGACTTTTTGACTTACGCCAAAAGTTGGTGTTTTTGTATTATATTAGTAAGGTTTTTTTACCAGAGTTCTACTTGTACGCCCTTTAAAGCATATAAACATTCACTTTTATTCCTAAAATGAAAAAAATAGCGGTTAATCATTTTTTAAATTTTTTGGAAATTGCATTGCAGTCAAACATATTGAACATAAATAAATTTTAATGATTATAAAAGTATTAAAAAGAGCTAGATTTGCGTGTAGTGTTAAACTCCAAAAACCAAACAAAAAATTTAATTAGGAAACAAATTGGTTCTTTTTTAAACATTAAGTTCTAATCCTAATAAGTAATAACCTAAGGGGGTCAATTCCTAGTCATACCAAAAATATATAATATACTGAAAAATGTGCAACTCCTATATAAAAAAAATGCGGAAACGTAGGCCATTATAATGAGCCTCTCCATTTAAATGACACTCTCCACTATAATGACATAGTAGCCATTTTAATTCGGCGAGTTAAATTGGAGAGGAAGCCATTATAATAGCCATTTATTGATTTAATTTCACTTCATATATACTTAAGTGTAATACTGTCCGGGCCGCACGAGTTTTTGCGTGTCGGTCTAATACTGTCCAACACGGTAAAACTCATGCGGCCCGGACAGTTTTACACTTGTGTGTGAGTATATATAAAATGAAATTAAATGAATAAATAGCTATTAGGGTAGTGCATTTAATTTCGGCACTTTTTCGTTTTTCCAATGTCACTTTTCACTGTATGGCCCGATTTTCATGTTTGATAGCTCATTTTGAAGCTTTCAGGATACTGCGTTGCGTCATAAAAATTTCACTGCACGAAAATTGTTTTTTTTACTTAATTAAATCAGTTTTTAAAAAAATGGAAAATTGCCGAAATTAAATGAATGCATTTAATTTCGGCACTTTACAAACAATCGATTGTTTCTCAGTCAAAAAAATCATCATTTTCAAAAATTTAAAAGCCTATGATTATTTCCAGACAGTTTTCTTTAATTTAAGCTTCTACTTGTTGTTCAACGTGTAACTGGAAAAAAGTTACAGCTAAAATGCCAAATGGTATCAAAATGAGCAAAATTTGGGAAAAAAGTGCATTTAATTTTGGCACTTTTTAAAAGGACCCCCTTAATCGAGTTTAAGTGCAGTGCTATGATCCCTACACATTTCAACGTTGTATTTTAACTATTTACAACTACAATTTAACACCCGAACACTTAATTCAACCAGTTTTTACCTACAGCAATATGTGTGCCGAAATTACACTATTTTATTTTATAACAATTGCTCACCACAGACGCAACGTAGAACCACGGGGACTAAAAATTCGGAAAAAAGACTAAATTTTACCAGGACAGTTTTATTTTTAAACCAATTTATTGCGTAATCATGAAATTCCCATGTTCTAAAAACGAGTAACAATTTTCTTTTTTTATAAATCACACAATTTCACATAAAAATACCATAACATAGCAAATAAAAAGCTCACGACAGTCATCTACAGATAATTAGCTCTCATTTGAGCTATCAAACGTCGTATTCCGTCCAGTACTACGAAAGATATAGTCCAAAATCAAAAGTGCCCAATTCGGAAAAGTGCCGAAATTGAATGCACTACCCTATAATGGCTTCCTCTCCGTTTTAACTCGCCGAATTAAAATGACTACTATGCTATTTTAATGGAGAGTGCCCTTTAAATGGAGAGGCTCATTATAATGGCATACTTTTATTTTTGGTCATACTAAGTCTACACATTAATTAGTATTCACGAAACCGGTGTGTCCATGCCGGCATCGGCACATTCAGTGTGTCATCATGAGTTGCACATTTTTCGGTATATTATATATTTTTGGTCATACTAAGTCTACACATTAATTAGTATTCACGAAACCGATGTTGCCACGCCGGCATCGGCACATTCAGTGTGTCATCATGAACATATTTTTAACATTGGATTTTTGGGTTTAAATGTACAATAAGCTCGCACATTTATTGTCACAGAATTGTTCACGATACGTCGGGTGTGCGCACGCCGGTGTCATGTCAAGGGATATTCTTTTCCCTTAAAATTGTGACCATCACCTTCTGGAAAAAATACACCGGAAATGCCATTTTAAATAATATATTTAAATATTTAAAATTTAAATTGTTTTAGCTTAATTAGCTCGAAAACCAATTTTTTCACGAATTTTTTTTAAATATACACTAAAAACTCCTTAGAAACCGTCCCCCGCAAACGGCATGATAGAGATACATTTACTTTTGTTTTTATAAACTATTTTTGTACAATTTTATTTGTTATCTTAAATTAATCTAGTGACAAATTTTTTTATTACATAATTATTATATCCAAAATTTTATTAATTACATAACACAAAACTATCCAAAATTATAATGCGCTGCTGTCTCGTATCGTAAAAACGGTTGAATTTTATAAAAACAAAGATAATAATATAATGAAATTTTGATCGTCACGCGGAGCAAAAAATTGTTTATAGCGGTTAATTTATGTTTTAGGACGAATTAATAACCCAAAATTAAAAAAAAACTCTTATAAAATGCCTGGCCTTGCTAGCCAGCCATGAGTGGGGCAGACCATTCCCCCAGTGCCACTGAGCCACTTGCAAGAACACCTATGCTGCTCATGTACCACGTAAAATGTAAGATCAAATCAGGCGGCGACTTAAATCCTTTAACGAAGACCTCGGAATGGGTGAACACTGTGCGCAGTGAACATTCTAGTGGTAAAGGTTGCCAAAATCTTTATTGATGTTGGACGAAAAGTCTCCAATCATGGGGATGAAACATAAATTAATTTCGCTCCCCTGGCTTATCTTAGCGCCTGCCCTTTGCATAATCTGCATTGGGGATATATTGGTATGCAAAAACAACAATAACAACAAAATTAACCATTCCCCCAGTAACAACTATTAGGGAATTAAAAATTGAGCCAGAGTGGGAAAAGATATTAGGGAGAGCGATAACTCCTCCCCCACTCACAATCACGACTTCGTTGTTTATGCCTGGGGGTTCCTTCCTGGCCATCCAGTACATCCGTCAAAAGTAGGAGTATATTATTTTAATACGAAATAATTACAGTGTAATTTAAAATTCCTCTGTAAGCGCGCGTTTAAACAAAAATTAGTGATGTTCCCCGGAGCTCCAAACTTCGGAGCGGAGCTTCGCTTTTTGGAGCTCCAGAGTAACCCCCAGAGCTTTGGAACTCCGCTTTATTCGGTACTAATTTCATGAATAATTAAACAATAATAACATAATTATTTCATCAAAATTTTTTTTGTAAACTGATTTTTTTTCAAAACTTTTTAAAAACAATAAAAAAGTCCTGAATATGCAAGTAAGCAACTTAGCACATTATTTCAAGGAACGCTTAAAATCAATCATTTATGAGCGCAGCTCCGAAACTCCCTCCGCTTCAATTGGTCAAAGCTCCAGAGCATTATATCGGGGAATAGGAATATCACTAACAAAAATACTAAGAAGGCACTTGCGTTAATGAGAAACGGTAAACGATCAGAATAATACTAAAACTAAATAATTATCACGCTTTAATCATTTTTTTCTACGTACGTTTAGCAGATAGCCGAGTAGGAGCCCGATGGCAAATACCGGAATGTATTTTATGAACAGAAGCTCTGGAAGTTTTCGCTTCACCAGCAGCTGCTTGGTCCAGAAGAGCAATACGTAACTGAACGAAGTAGATGACAAA
>JASAMX010015108.1:0-11358 GCA_030248175.1 Microlaimidae sp. YZB2_3
TTAATCCGACTTAAAATTAATTTGAGATTAGCGATTTGTCAACAGCAGTAAACATTCTAAGAGTATTAATTGAATAAGCTAGGAAAATTAACGAATTTAATCTGAGATTAGGTTCAAATTTTTTAGGATTATACTTTCAGCATACGACCTTTGACGAGCAAAAATGGGGTAATTTAAAGTTTCATCAAAAAAAAATAATAAAAGCATCGGTAGCGAGGGAACGACAAGCGGCGGTTTGCCTGACAGCCACCGTGTACACTATAATTAAAAAGAAATAGTTGGCAATTTTTTACACTTTATGTTCCATCTTCTTCTATTTATTATTATAATTCTAAAGCTCATTATCTTAAATCAATATTTTAGGATCGTTAACACAGCAATTTCGCAGGCACCACTATTATTCAGATAATCTGGATAAAATTTGTAATTTATGTTCATGCTCATCTACTTCTTTTAATTTTTTCTCCAAAAAATAATTGCAGTAGCGCGGGAAATTTTCAGCCCCATTGCACTGGAACAACTATAACTCAACACCTGATAAATTTTGTAATTCATTTCTGGTTTTTTTCTTCTTATTATTATTTATACTTTCAAAATTATGGATTCCAAATATCAGTGGTGCGGGGGTTTCACGCGAATTTAGCCCACGGCGCGCGCCAATTATACTTAGGAGAACATCGGGTAAAATTTTGTAATTTTATGTTCACCTTTTTTTATTATTATTAATTATAATTTTTAAAATAAAAATAATAATAATAATAATAAAAAGGTGAACATAAATTACAAAATTTACCCACGTTCTCTAAGTATAGTTGGCGCGGTGCCGTGGGCTAAATTGCAGTGTGGAACCCCCGCACCACCGATAATTGGAATTATATTTTTGAAGTATAAATAATAATAAGAAGAAAAAAATGATAAAATGAATTACAAAATTTATCAGGTGCTCTAGTTATAGTTGTCCCAGTGCAATGGGGCTAAATAGAAATGGGCGCTCCCGCGCTACCGATGACTGCAATTATTTTTTTGGAATAAAAAAATTAAAAGAAGTAGATGATGAACATAAATTACAAATTTTATCCAGATTATCTGAATATAGCTGGTGCGGTACCGCAGGGTTAAATCGCCGCGTGAACGATGCAAAAATATTGATTTAAGATAATGAGCTTTAGAATTATAATAATAAATAGAAGAAGATGAACATAAAGTGTAAAAAATTGCCAACATTCTTTAATTATAGTGTGCACGGTGCTGTGGGGCTAAACCGCCGCGTGGCGTTCCCACGCTACCGATGCTTTTATTATTTTTTTTTAATAAAACTTTGAATTAATTTTGTCATCAAAGGTCGTATGCTGAAGGTTTAATCTGAGATTAAACCTAATCTCAGATTAAATTCGTTAACCTAGCTTATTCAATTAATACTCTTAGTATGTTTACTGTGTGTCGACAATCGCTAATCTCAAATTAATTTTAAGTCGGATCACAGCCCCGCGCAGCGTAGAGGAAAGCAGAAGCGAAAGAGAACAGGGAGAAGAAAAAAAAAAAGCCACAAAAGAACACAAAAACAGGAAAGCCCAAAAACCCACACCCCACCATTAAACCTTTAGCATACCACCCCAGGAATGCAAGAATTAAAAAAGTACTTTGTTGTTTTCGCCGTTTTCCGCGCGGTTGAAGTAGATGGCGATAGGAACTAGTTCCGTTTCCACCACCAATTAAAACTGCATTTTTTGTGCGGTTTCTATGAGGGGCTGTTTGTTGTCTGTTCTGTACAATCCTAATTGTTGCCAAAAGGCTGTGATTGTGCGGTTGGGAGTTTTTATTTTTTCAATTTCTTTTATTTTGATCAATAAATCGATAATAAGGACCTAAATGACAAAGTGCTTTCTAAGAAAGTTGCGTAATTCTTTCTTCTTTCCAATTAGCCCATGTTTATTTTGATAAACCAGTAACGAATGAGGATTATCGCTTTTAAGAATTGAGCGTTGGAATAATAATTATAAGAAGAAGAAGAAAAAGAAGAAGAAGAAGAAGAAATGAAATAATACTTTTGAAATAATACCGCGTCACCCATGAAATAATACCTTTGAACTTCGGCTTCTTACTGCGTCTTAAACGCAAGAATAAAGCCCCTGTGACTCTTCTCAATGAGCTCAAAAAAATGAAAAATGCGCCAAGAAAAAGGTTTTAGTAACTAAGCAGTTTTAACACCCTATCTGCTTTCATTTAATTGCGTTTTTTTCTGCTCAAACATCAGAAATGGTTAAAGGAATACAGGAAACAAATGCTAAATAAAATTATATTTCTACCTGAATAGATCTTTGCTGGCCCCGCGGAAGAGGACGACCATGTGCTCCCCGTGAGATGTGAACGTGACTGTAGGGGCTTGGGAGCAGCAAAATCGAGGCCCGGACGCGCGCCAGTCTGGGCCGGTTTTAATTTCCACATAGCTGTCCTCGCAGGTGTCGCTGCAGTCGAACTCAAAGTCCCCGACGAACTGCAGGGACACGTGGTATGCTGGATCCGTGCTGATGCCCCAGGCACAAATGGCGTTTGGTGGGTGAACGTTTGGATAATTGGGAGAGCTGAACGTCTGCTTGTCCCGGTAGGCTGACAACTCCCCGCCACAGCTGCTGGAACGACCGGCGTCTTGCAGCCCCGCCTGGAACGTTTAATTACGATTAAAAACTTGGAAAAGTACTTTGGAAATATTTTGTTTTTGTACATTAATGCAAAAGTGGTTTATTGTTAAATCCGAACTTATTTTTTTTTACTGCTTATTACCTATAACACATTATAAAAATTATTTGAATATAACCTACTTGATTACAATGTTGCCCAGCAAATCCTTCAGGACACTGACATTTGGTGCAGTCGTTTGGATGAGGGTACCCTCCGTTAAGGCAATGGTTGTTAGGACCACAGGCGTTTCCGCAGTACGCTTGGTTTACTTGCGCGAAATCCACAAATGATGGTATCCTTCTTTGGCCTATTGTGTCCTAAAAATAGAAATTAAAAAGCATAAACTATAAGTAATTTCAAATCCAAACATAACAGTAAAAGAAAAAAGTTGTTTTAAAAACTATTTAATTTTTTTTCTTTCACACTATCCTTCCTAGTTTTAATTTTGATTTGTGTTAATTTTTTAAAACAATACGAGTTTATTCTAGAACAATGCATATTCCGCTACACAAAAAAATATATTTCGATACTTTTTTTACTGCGAATCAAATTAAAAGGTGCATGCGATTGTGTACTTTTTACTTGTAACACTAAATGCGATAAAATATTTATTATTAATTTAGAAACACTTTTTTTTGTTTGCGAACGATAATTATATAAAACGCACGAGATTTTTATTTGTTTTAAAATTAAAAATATTTTTATAGCCTGATTAAAACTTTAGCAGTGTTTAAAAAATTTTACAAAAAAATTGTTCCTTTTTTTTAAATTGTCAGTCTGGCCATGTTATATGATTCTGGTACTATGTAATGTTGACCTCGGTAGAGTTTACACGTAAACCCGGTGAAACAAAACACACCGCCTTATGATGAATATGGCACAAAACATGAATTGATCATATGAAAAGTTATCAACAAAAAAAGGGTTAATTATTTTTAGTTAAAGTATTTGTTTACCTGAAATTTGGGGTCCCTTGTTTGTATGGTAGGCACTTGATCATTTAAAGCAAATCCATAACCAGCGTAATGCATAACGCTTCCCAAGTCGTATGGTTGTTGGAAAAAGTTCATATCGGAGTGACTCTGTTTTAAAAAGTTGTTCCACCGAAACACGTTTATGTTGCCATAATTTATTTCAACAAAATTGTCGCGATCAGCCCTTGCTTGCTCGTGAAAGAAACCTAAATTTAATTAAATTTTATATTATTTCACTAGACAGACAAATTTGAATACTACTTTTTGCAAAGCTTGTCTTACTACTTCTTCGCAAACTTTTTCGTTTTCTTATATCTTTAATTCAAAGAAATTGGACCTACTCATTAAAGGCATTGGTTAAAAAATGACACTATCTAAGGTAACCCTAACGTGGCTGCAACAGTTGTTCGTTGGATTAAAAAATGCCCTTCATTAAGTAACCACTCAAATCACGAGAATCTAACGTAACTTTGTCAGCCAATTAGATTTGATTTAATACCGAGTATTTGTTTATATATGAGTTTTTGAACTTTTTTCTCCCATCGTGTCTGGCGCAATCGGTTAAGGCGTAGTCAGTTTCACCAAAGTGAGGAGGTCAAACTTTACTTTTCAGTTTATTTTTTTTAGATTTTTTATAATTTTAAATTCCATTTACATAAATTAAAAACAAAAACATAATTTGTTTCCTGCTTGTTGTCAATTTGTCGAATTTTTTGTCGTTTAGATATTCTAAAATATAATATATAATACTTATAATTCACAAATAATTTTTATGCAAGTAAAAATCGAAATTTTTGCTATGTTCTGCATTTGGTTTACTACTGAACGCTTTGCAGTGAAAACTATCAAGAGAAACCTTAACATTTGATTTATAAATTATAATTTGCACAGACGTATTGATTTTTATAAAAATTGCTTATCTTGTGTGAACGAAAAGTTTCTCCCCTTAAAGTCATGTGGGCGTGTTCTAAATTAGTCACGTAGGACACTGTTGCAGCCTGCTTTTGGTTTAGTAACTTGCACCCACAACCAAAAAAAGCCACCAGCCAACCAACAACAAGCACCCACACGCAACCGCACAGCAAAACTCACCGCCTCCAACCAAGAGAACACCCAAAAAACACAAGCAAGCAAGCCCCAAAAATGTAGGGTAGTGCATTTAATTTCGGCATTTTTCCCAATTGGGCATTTTTGATTTTGGACTATATCTTTGGTAATCCTGGACGGAATACGACGTTTGATAGCTCAAATGAGAGCTAATTATCTGTAGATGACTGTCGTGGCTTTTTATTTGTTATGTAATGATATTTTCATGTGAAATTGTATGATTTACAAAAAATAAAACTGTTACTCATTTTTAGAACATGGGCATTTTATGATTACGCAATAAATTGGTTTAAAAATTAAACTTTCCTGGTAAAATTTAGTCTATTTTCCGAATTTTTAGTCCCCGTGGTTCTACGTTACGTCTGTGGTGAGCAATCGTTATAAAATAAAATAGTGTAATTTCGGCACACATATTGCTGTAGGTAAAAACGGGTTGAATAATTGGTCGGGTGTTAAATTATAGCTGTATATAGTTAAAAGACAACGTTGAAATGTGTAGGGGTCATAACACTGCACTTAAACTCGATTAAGGAGGTCCTTTTAAAAAGTGCCGAAATTAAATGCACTTTTTTTCCCAAATTTTGCTCATTTTGATACCATTTGGCATTTTAGCTGTAACTTTTTGCCAGTTACACGTTGAAATACAAGTAGAAGCTTAAATTAAAGAAAACTGTCTGGAGATAATGATAGGCTTTTAAATTTTTAAAAATGATGATTTTTTGACCGAGAAACAATCGATTGTTTGTAAAGTGCCGAAGTTAAATGCATATATTTAATTTCGACAATTTTCCATTTTTTTTAAAAACTAATTTAATTAAGTAAAAAAACAATTTTCGTACAGTGAAACTTTTATGAAGCAACGCAGTATGGTAAAAACTTTAAAAGGAGCTATCAAACATGAAAATCGGGCCATACTGTGAAAAGTTACATTTGAAAAACGAAAAAGTGCCGAAATTAAATGCACTACCCTATTTAAACATTTAAATAAAAATTATTATATTACCACTTAAATAAATTTTGCTGTAAATAAAGTTTAAAAAAGCATGAGATTTCGCTATTATCAAAAAATTGCTATGAGTATTATTTTTATTTAATTTCTATTAACCTGAAATTCCGTCAGCAAATTACAATAGACATTGACTATGTATATGTGTGTTGGATATGTGTAAAATGCTATGTATAGTTTCATAGAAGCTGTATGTAATAAAGTTATTTGTAATAAGTTAAACTATTTATAATTATTTTATTATAGGTGACGTGGACATGACCGAAGAACAGGCAGACGTTTGGATCTCAAATGTCGCCAACAATGGTCGTCGAAAGCGAAAAGTGGCGCAAAGGGGTTACCAGCTTTGGGATAAAAACCCTATTTCATACGAAATTAACGCAAATATCCCCCAAAGTGGGGTGGATGTCATTGAGAAGGCCGTTCAAATTTGGGAAGAAAACACTTGCCTTCGATTTAAAAAAGATGGCCCTGATACTGATCGAATTGAATTTGTTAATGGAGGAGGTACATATTTAAATGGCATTAAATTACACCTTATCCATTAAAGGCTGGTTCATACTTATGTAAAAGCGTCCTTTGGACTTTGTTCAAAAACGTCCTTTGGACTTTGTCCAAAGGACGTTTTTACATAAGTATGAACCAGCTTTAAGACTAAATCTAAATAACAATTAAATAAAATAGCATGGTGTGTTAATATAAGAACAATTTTGAAATTTTACTACAGTTTATAAATAAATAGGACTTATAGATAATGGGGTCGTGGCTGCAGTTTTCGCTTTTCTGCCATTACAAATAATGACTCAGACTTGTTTTGTCGTCCACAAAATAAAATCATGAATGGGCAGCACAATGGCCAAGCGAGCGAACAAAGTTGAAATGATTTACACCATTGAATTAATTGCGGTGTAATTAATATATACGATAGCAATTGTGCAATTTAATAAAAGGTGAAAAATAAATAACACCTGCATTTGTAATTAGAAATATTCGAATTATAATATTTTAATTTTTAAAAGATTCTTTTTATTCAGAATTAATTAAATATTTCCAAATCAATATACAGTGTAAATGTGTTTTTTATTGCAATTTGCTGACGGAATTTCAGGTTAATAGAAATTAAATAAAAATAATACTCATAGCAATTTTTTGATAATAGCGAAATCGATGCTTTTTTAAACTTTATTTACAGCAAAATTTATTTACAGTTGTTCGTTAAATATTAAATACATTTTTTTATTTAAAAACAATTTAAAAGAAAAAATTTTCATCATTAAAACTTGCTGCAAGTATTCTTCTTTAAATTTCTAGAGCAATTCGTCAAAACCATAGCGCCATATTTCTATAGGGTAGTGCATTTAATTTCGGCACTTTTTCGTTTTTCCAATGCAACTTTTCACAGTATGGCCGGATTTTCATGTTTGATCGCTCCTTTTAAAGTTTTTACCATACTGCGTTGCGTCATAAAAGTTTCACTGTACGAAAGTTGTTTTTTTACTTAATTAAATTAGTTTTTAAAAAAATGGAAAATTGTCGAAATTAAATATATGCATTTAATTTCGGCACTTACAAACAATCGATTGTTTCTCGGTCAAAAAATCATCATTTTCAAAAATTTAAACGCCTATCGTTATCTCCAGACAGTTTTCTTTAATTTAAGCTTCTAATTGTATTTCAACGTGTAACTGGCAAAAAGTTACAGCTAAAATTCCAAATGGTATCAAAATGAGCAAAATTTGGGAAAAAAGTGCATTTAATTTCGGCACTTTTTAAAAGGACCTTCTTGATCAAGTTTAAGTGCAGTGCTATGACCCCTACACATTTCAACGTTGTCTTTTAACTATTTACAACTATAATTTAACACCCGACCACTTATTCAACCCGTTTTTACCTACAGCAATATGTGTGCCGAAATTACACTATTTTATTTTATAACAATTGCTCACCACAGACGCAACGTAGAACCACGGGGACTAAAAATTCGAAAAATAGACTAAATTTTACTAGGACAGTTTAATTTTTAAACCAATTTATCGCGTAATCATGAAATGCCCATGTTCTAAAAACGAGTATTAATTTTATTTTTTGTAAATCACACAATTTCACATAAAAAAATCATAACATAACAAATAAAAAGCTCGCGACAGTCCTCTACATATAATTAGCTCTCATTTGAGCTATCAAACGTCGTATTCCGTCCAGAATTACCAAAGATATAGTCCAAAATCAAAAATGCCCAATTGGAAAAAGTGCCGAAATTAAATGCACTACCCTATATGTATTATTTTCGGGAGCTTCAGCTATAGCTTGACATGATTTTTAATGTAGGATGTTCCTCTATGGTTGGAAAAATAGGCGGTACTCAAGAGATATCCATTGCTGTGCCCGGTTGCGACTATGTGGGAATAGCTTGTCATGAAATTGGTCATGCGCTAGGTGAGCTAAATTATTTTTTACCAATAATTAAAGAATACACATAATAAGTAACCAAACTAAAAATTACTGATGACTTAATTTTGTGATCCAAATTTATGTGCCTTAAAAAGTTACTAAACCAAACGCAGCTGCAACAGTGTCCTCACGTGACTAATTTAAACACGCCCACATGACTTTCATGGGGAGAAACTTTTTCGTTCACACAAGATAAGCAATTTTTAGAAAATTCAATACGTCTGTGCAAATTATAATTTATAAATCAAATGTTAAGGTTTCTCTTGATAGTTTTCACTGCAAAGCGTTCAGTAGTAAACCAATTGCAGAACATAGCAAAAATTTCGATTTTTACTTGCATAAAAATTATTTGTGAATTATTAGTATTATATATTATATTTTAGAATATCTAAACGACAAAAAATTCGACAAATTGACAACAAGCAGGAAACAAATTATGTTTTTGTTTTTAATTTATGTAAATGGAATTTAAAATTATAAAAAATCTAAAAAAAATAAACTGAAAAGTAAAGTTTGACCTCCTCACTTTGGCGAAACTGACTACGCCTTAACCGATTGCGCCAGACACGATGGGAGAAAAAAGTTCAAAAACTCATATATAAACAAATACTCAGTATTAAATCAAATCTAATTGGCTGACAAAGTTACGTTAGATTCTCGTGATTTGAGTGGTTACTTAATGAAGGGCATTTTTTAATCCAACGAACAACTGTTGCAGCCACGTTGGGGTTACCTTAGATAGTGTCATTTTTTAACCAATGCCTTCAATGAGTAGGTCCAATTTCTTTGAATTAAAGATATAAGAAAACGAAAAAGTTTGCGAAGAAATACGTAAGAACAAGCTTTGCAAAAAGTAGTATTCAAATTTGTCTGTCTAGTGAAATAATATAAAATTTAATTAAATTTAGGTTTCTTTCACGAGCAAGCAAGGGCTGATCGCGACAATTTTGTTGAAATAAATTATGGCAACATAAACGTGTTTCGGTGGAACAACTTTTTAAAACAGAGTCACTCCGATATGAACTTTTTCCAACAACCATACGACTTGGGAAGCGTTATGCATTACGCTGGTTATGGATTTGCTTTAAATGATCAAGTGCCTACCATACAAACAAGGGACCCCAAATTTCAGGTAAACAAATACTTTAACGAAAAATAATTAACCCTTTTTTTGTTTATAACTTTTCATATGATCAATTCATGTTTTGTGCCATATTCATCATAAGGCGGTGTGTTTTGTTTCACCGGGTTTACGTGTAAACTCTACCGAGGTCAACATTACATAGTACCAGAATCATATAACATGGCCAGACTGACAATTTAAAAAAAAGGAACAATTTTTTTGTAAAATTTTTTAAACACTGCTAAAGTTTTAATCAGGCTATAAAAATATTTTTAATTTTAAAACAAATAAAAATCTCGTGCGTTTTATATAATTATCGTTCGCAAACAAAAAAAGTGTTTTATTAAATTAATAATAAATATTTTATCGCATTTAGTGTTACAAGTAAAAAGTACACAATCGCATGCACCTTTTAATTTGATTCGCAGTAAAAAAAGTATCGAAATATATTTTTTTGTGTAGCGGAATATGCATTGTTCTAGAATAAACTCGTATTGTTTTAAAAAATTAACACAAATCAAAATTAAAACTAGGAAGGATAGTGTGAAAGAAAAAAAAATTAAATAGTTTTTAAAACAACTTTTTTCTTTTACTGTTATGTTTGGATTTGAAATTACTTATAGTTTATGCTTTTTAATTTCTATTTTTAGGACACAATAGGCCAAAGAAGGATACCATCATTTGTGGATTTCGCGCAGGTAAACCAAGCGTACTGCGGAAACGCCTGTGGTCCTAACAACCATTGCCTTAACGGAGGGTACCCTCATCCAGACGACTGCACCAAATGTCAGTGTCCTGAAGGATTTGCTGGGCAACATTTTAATCAAGTAGGTTATATTCAAATAATTTTTATAATGTGTTATAGGTAATAAGCAGTAAAAAAAAATAAGTTCGGATTTAACAATAAACCACTTTTGCATTAATGTACAAAAACAAAATATTTCCAAAGTACTTTTCCAAGTTTTTAATCGTAATTAAACGTTCCAGGCGGGGCTGCAAGACGCCGGTCGTTCCAGCAGCTGTGGCGGGGAGTTGTCAGCCTACCGGGACAAGCAGACGTTCAGCTCTCCCAATTATCCAAACGTTCACCCACCAAACGCCATTTGTGCCTGGGGCATCAGCGCGGGATCCAGCATACCACGTGTCCCTGCAGTTCGTCGGGGACTTTGAGTTCGACTGCAGCGACACCTGCGAGGACAGCTATGTGGAAATTAAAACCGGCCCAGACTGGCGCGCGTCCGGGCCTCGATTTTGCTGCTCCCGGCCCTACAGTCACGTTCACATCTCACGGGGAGCACATGGTCGTCCTCTTCCGCGGGGCCAGCAAAGATCTATTCAGGTAGAAATATAATTTTATTTAGCATTTGTTTCCTGTATTCCTTTAACCATTTCTGATGTTTGAGCAGAAAAAAACGCAATTAAATGAAAGCAGATAGGGTGTTAAAACTGCTTAGTTACTAAAACCTTTTTCTTGGCGCATTTTTCATTTTTTTGAGCTCATTGAGAAGAGTCACAGGGGCTTTATTCTTGCGTTTAAGACGCAGTAAGAAGCCGAAGTTCAAAGGTATTATTTCATGGGTGACGCGGTATTATTTCAAAAGTATTATTTCATTTCTTCTTCTTCTTCTTCTTTTTCTTCTTCTTCTTATAATTATTATTCCAACGCTCAATTCTTAAAAGCGATAATCCTCATTCGTTACTGGTTTATCAAAATAAACATGGGCTAATTGGAAAAGAAGAAAGAATTACGCAACTTTCTTAGAAAGCACTTTGTCATTTAGGTCCTTATTATCGATTTATTGATCAAAATAAAAGAAATTGAAAAAATAAAACTCCCACCGCACAATCACAGCCTTTTGGCAACAATGGATTGTACAGAACAGACAACAAACAGCCCCTCATAGAAACCGCACAAAAATGCAGTTTTAATTAGGTGGGAACTAGTTCCTATCGCCATCTTCTTCAACCGCGCGGAAAACGGCGAAAACAACAAAGTACTTTTTTAATTTCTTGCATTC
>JASAMX010015110.1:0-18564 GCA_030248175.1 Microlaimidae sp. YZB2_3
ATATGTACGTCTTGGTTCAGTTACGTATTGCTTACATATTTTGTCTTGATTTTGTTGCTGTAAAATACGATTAAATATCAGGTTTTTGATGACTAGGGTATATCAAAAAACCTCATTCTTGGGTGTAATTTATGTTGAGCATATTTTTTTAAAGTAACTTTTTAACTGTGGTAGCCACATCATTGACTATTGCTGCAATTGATTGATAGTTTTAGCAGGCTTCAAATTTTTGTAAAAAAAATGTCAAAAAGCCTTAGGGGTTCAAAAGTTATACCCAACGATACTCAAGTCCAAATACATCTTATTTTTATACAAACTTACACAGTATTAGAAATCATTAGAAATATGGTTAGTTAATTGGTATATAGATGAAGTAATATTTAAACATATGCCTAAGCAGACCTGTGCACGGTTTGAAAATACCCCCCGCTTTATTGGAGGATTCGCCCCCCTCGTTTTATTGTCCCCCGCCCAAAAATATAATTAATACCCAAAAATCATGGCGCCAATTTTGACCTATTATTACGCCATCATCGCGAGTTTTTGCAGTTTTTAGCCTATTTCAATGGATTTTAAGCCATTTTAGACCTATTCTAACCTTATTTTCGCTTTTTTTGTCCCGTTTTTCCGTTTTCCTTTCTTTTTTTTCTCTTTTTTCCCCCTGCTTGCCCCCCCCCCCGTTTCAAAAAAGTTGCCCCCCGTGCCCCCCTGTTATGGAATCGCCCCCCATTATAAACCCCGGGGGGCAGTGCACAGGTCTGCCTAAGCTATGTATTGAATAACATAATTCATTAAAATTAGAAAAAAATATAAATGTATACTTTCCACAAACGGGAAAAAATTGAGTTTTTTTTGTATTTTTATAAACTTGAGTTTGAGTGAATAGCCCAATCTCCCCATATAAAATAGAATTGCTCTTCATATCATCTTCATACACAATATTATTATTAGAACTCACTACTAATAGGCTCCAGTGCAGCATCATAATTATTATTAATTACCCCCTCCCAAAATTTTGGGAAGGGAGGGGATTTATTTAACCCCATAGATGAACAAGGGGTTGGTAGGATCAGAGCAGAGCCACCCCCCTCTAGCCTCGAAATTTGCTCCCCCCCTAGAAAAAAATCCAGGGGGCCCTCTTTTCCTCCAAATATTCGAATTTTTTACCCCTGACCCCCCTCTAGATTTAGAAATCTGACCCTTCCCCCTCCCCTCTCGAAAAAATTTTAGGTACCGGTACTTTACTTTTTACTTTTTTTAGGTACTAAATTTTTTCCAAAAACGTAAATTTTTAACATAAATTTATGTTTTTACACCCTATTTATACCTAAATATAGCTTTTTATTGAATAAAATGTAGTATTATCTTATAAAAAAACACTATTATTTAACATTTAATAGTTTAAAAGTATTTTGTTTTGGAAATTGGACCCCACCTGACCCCCCTCTAGGTTTCAAAATCTTCTACCCTGGGTCGACCCCCCCAGAAAACTAGGGGGATCGACCCATAGGTGGGCAGGGGGGGTTGAGGGGAATTATACCCCCAAAAAATTTTGATTATCGCCGACATCCCCCCTAAAATTTGGGGGTACCCGGACATCCTCCCTAAAATTTGGGGGGTCCCAGTACTAAAAACGCTAAAAATGGGGTATTTTAGGTATACCCCAAAAAAATTTTTGGGACACCCCCCCCCAAATTTGGTGGATCGGGTATACCCCCCAAAATCCGGGAGGCTTCCCACCTATGGTTCAACCCCCACTAGATTTTGAAATGTCATTTACCGGGGGTAAACACCCCCCTAGCTTTTTGACCGTGTTCATCTATGTTGAACCCCCATTCAGAAGTGGGGGAAGGGTTAACCATACATAGGCACGGGGGAGGGTTAACCCCCCCAAATTCTGAGAAGGGGGTTTAACCCCCCCCCCCACTCAGAAGTGGGGGGGAGAAAAGGTTAACCTCCCCCCAATTTTGGAAAAATGAAGAAAAAAATGTCTTTAAAATGACTTCTAACTGCCTCCAAACTTAAGTTTTGAGGTCAAAATGAATGTTTTAAGCAATAAAAAGCTCAAAAATGCAATAAAAAGGGCTTTTTGACCTAAAATTAGCGTTTTTTACCTATTTTCCCTTCAAAATCGAAAAACGATATGGGTAGAATGCGCTCCAGAAAAAAACGGTATGGGTATTTTGCGTTTCTCGGATTTAATCCCCCCTAATTAGGGGTTTAACCCCCCACTCCGGACCAACTTGCCCATGTATGGGGTTAACTTCTTAATTTTTGAAAAATGAAGAAAAAAATGTCTTTAAAATGACTTGGTACATCCAAGCTTAATTTTTGAGGTCAAAATAAAGGTTTTAAGCAATAAAAAAACCCAAACATGCAACAAAAAGGCCTTTTGACCTTAAATTAGTGTTTTTACCTAATTTTTCTTCAAAATCAAATAAGGACGATATGACTAAAATGCACTCTAAAAAATGATATAGATAAAATGCGTTTTTTTATTTTAAACTCCTCCCTCTTCAATCCAGGTTTAACCTCCCTCCACTTCGGGGCAAACTTGCCCGTACATGGGGAGGGCATAGCCATAGCCAGGGGGAACGTTCATCTCTGTCGTTTTCTAACAAGCAATGGATAGAATGCATTTTTTTATAAAGCACTGGATAAAATGCGTTTTGGCCAAATAACCAGCAGTTCCTCTCTGTTGCAAAATCCTAGCTATGGCCATGGAGAGCTATGTACAAAACAAGTTTAAAAATACTGATTTATGTTTAAAGTTTATGTTTTTTTGTAAAAATCACATTTACAATTTTACAAAAGTCCTTAATAAAGAAATTGTTTTTTTTAAAGAAGTTGTTCCAAACAATAATGTAGCAATAGTCAGGGCAGACCTGTGCACGGTCTGGAAATGCCCCCCGCTTTGTTGGAGGATTTGCCCCCCCCCCCCCATTTTATGGTTTACAGAAAAAAAGCACCCGTGGAAAAGGCGGGAAAAAAGCACCCGTTGCTAAGGCAAAAAAAAAGCACCCGCGCGCAAGGCGGAAAAAAAGCACCCGAGCGCAAGGCGAAAAAAAGCACCCAAAAAAAGCGCATGACAAATCTTGCGCAGCGACGTTTATTTTTTACGTTATCACTATTGTATATACATTTGTTTTTTAGGAATTTTTTAAATTTTGACCTTACAATGTTGTTAATTATAGATAGCAAACCTTTTCAATAGTTTAATGTTTGAATTTTTAAATAAATATTTTCAAATTGAATCATATATTTGCATAAAAAACAAAAATAATTTTACGAAAGTTTTAAATATTAAATATTTTATTTTTGTTTTTAAGTCAAAGTCAGTTTTATTCCAGAAAACATACAACACATAAGCATAATTCAACATTGAGCACCAATCACGTTCGCGTAAGAGGACAAGACATGGTTTATTTTGAAACTATGGCTCAAAGGCTTAAGGATTTAAGCACTAAATTGAGCCATTTGAATTTTTCTATTTTATAAAGTGATTAATTTTTTTATAAATCATTGTTCATTATTTTTTGGGTGTCGATTACAATTACTTAAACCTTTAAAGGGTTCTGCATTACCGAAATCAGCCATTTTTTAATGATTATTAATCAAATTTGGTAAATTATTGAATTAGAAAAACAAAACATCGAATTGAAATTAAAAGTTTTTTGTTTATATAGTTAATAACACGGCCTAATTAATATAAACAATTTGACCTAATTAATGTGAACAGCTTGACCTAATTTCAAATTTATTACGTAATATATTTGCCAAGACACACACCACTACTTTACTTTGAAAAATGTTAAAACCAGCACCAGCAATATAAACTTAAGAAAACTGCTAAGTGTACAAATGAAATTAAAGGGAATTGTGTATAAAATGTTCAAATATTTCCTAGCACTGTTTTCGTTTTACTGTTTTCCATTATACATTTATAAACGCTAACTTTATTGAGTGGTAAGTTTAAAGTGCGCGAGATTTTAGTGGTCGTGCATGAACTTTCGCTTTCCCCATAATTATCCATTTTATTATTGTCCTGCGGCAAATTATTATGACATAAAACATTACTGTAGCGCATTTGTTATGATTTCACAAAGTAGATAAAAAATCGCAAATTAAAAGTTTGTGTGAATTGGTAGTTAACATAAATTGCTTGCAATTTGTTAGGATACAATTAACCAAATGACCACAAGAAATGTATTAATTTTTTTTATTTTTAATTATTTTATTAACAAATACTTGTTAATTTAATCTTGTGTTTATCAACCAAATAAAAATCTTACATTGACTAAATATAAATAACCGCTAAACGCTACGAAATGTTTAAGTTAAGTTTTATAATACTGATAACGTAATAAATAAACGTCGCTACAGGATATTTGTAATAGGCTTCTTCCTTCCGGTGCTTTTTTTCTGGGTTAAGGGCTTGTGCTTTTTTTCTGCCCCGCGCATGGGTGCTTTTTTCCGCCTTAACACTGGGTGCTTTTTTTCCACCTTTGCCACGGGTGCTTTTTTTCCGTCACCCTGTTTTATTGCCCCCAACCGAAAAATAAAAAAGTATTCTAAAATTATGACGCCATTTTTTTAACTATGATGACGCCATTATCGCCAATTTTTTTGCAGTTTTTAGCTTATTTCAATGGATTTTAAGCCATTTTAGACCTATTTTTACCTTATTTTACCTTTTTTTGTCCCTTTTCCCCTTTTTTTTCTCTTTTCTTCTCCTTTTTTCTTTCTCCCCTGCTTGCCCCCCACCTTTTCAAAAAAGTTGCCCCCGTGCCCCTCCCCCATTTGGGAATTTCCCCTCCCAATAAAACCCGAGGGCAGAGCACAGGTCTGGTCAAAGTATAGTTTTACAGAACAAAACCAAATAGATGAAAGATACAAAACATCATAGATGAACACGGTCAAAAAGCCAGAGGGGGGTGTTTACCCCGGGTAAATGACATTTCAAAATCTAGGCGGGGGGTCCTAGGGGGGTCGAACCCCCTAGCTTTCTAGGGGGGTCGACAAATACTTTTAAACCATTAAAGGTCTAATAATAGTTAAAATACTTAAAATTTTCTCGAGTCGAGAGGGGGGTCAGATTTCAAAATCTAGAGGGGGGTCAGGGGTAAAAAATTCGAAAATTTGGGGAGAGGGGAGGGCCAGGGCCCCCCTGGATTTTTTTCTAGGGGGGGGGGGCAAAATTTCGAGGCTATGGGCGTATGGGGGTGGACCCCACCCTAACCCCCCTTTTTTTCATCTATGCAAAACATGTTGCATTGCATTTATACAAATTTTTGAAAAGCGTGTGTGTTGTATCAAAAATACTCTGTTAAAAACAAATCACACAGACCTGTGCACCATCTGAACATGCTCCCCCTCCCCGATATATTAGCCAGACCTGTGCACTGCTCCCCCTGGAGTTTTATTGGGGTGGGAATTTCAAAACGGGGGGGCAAGCAGGGGAGAAAGAAAAAAAGAGGCAAAAAAGGAGATAAAAGAGTAAGTAAAGGCTTGAAATGCTCAGAGCAGGAAGGGGGCGATCTGGGCGTATATTTAGACAGAAAGATGGTAGACTAGTTAGATGACACTATAGGACGATTTGCTAGCTGCTCACTAATAGAAATTTCTACGATATGATAATGATTTGTTTATATATTGATCTAATCACACAGTATGTTGCATTTTTTTTTAATTTGAAAATGTCTAATTGAAAAAAATCATACTCACAGCAATGTTTGTACAAAAGCGAAATCGCCACTTTTTCAATTAGAAGGTTATATTTGTATGTTAATAGAACAACTTATAAATTTGAAAAAAGTGGCGATATTCGCGCTTGTCAAAGATTGCTGTGAGTATGATTTTTTCAATTGACATTTCATCAAAATGAAAAAAAAATGCAACAGTGCTGTGTGATTAGATCAATGTATAAACAAATCATTATCATATCGTAGAAATTTTTATTTAGTGAGCAGCTGGCCAAACCAAATGCAAATTTCCTATAGTCCACATAATGTCCATCTCAGACTAGTCTACATCTTTTCTGTCTAAACATACGCCCGGGGAAAAATCGCCTCTTTTTTTTTTCAATGCTAGTCTACCACTTTTTTTGAATTAAATTAAAAAATAGCCTAATAAACTATAGTTTTAGCTGCGCAATGACATATGTTTATAATCATTTTGTTGCCGAGATAAAATAAAAAATAATAATAAGAAGAAAATGAATTTAAATTACAAAATTAACCCACGTTGTTTAATTATAGTTAGTGCGGTGCAGATGCGCTCCATACATTTTTTAACTAAGTTCTCTTAATATAGTTGGCGAGATGCCGTGCTAAAATGATTGCAATTATAATTTTTAAATTAATAATAATAATAATAATAATAAGATGATGAACATGAATAACAATATGTACTCACGTTGTCTAAGTATAGTTGGCGTGGTGCCGTGGGTTAAATTGCAGTTGGCACCCCGCACCACCGATGATTACCGGCGTGGCGCTCCCGCGCCACCGACGCTTATTATTATTTTTAATAAATAAAACTTTGAATTAATTTTGTCATCAGTAATGCAAGAATTAAAAAAAGTACTTTGTTGTTTTTGCCGTTTTCCGCGCGGTTGAAGTAGATGGCGCTGGGAACTGGCGCCGTTTCTGCCACCAATTAAAACCGGTCTGCTATTTTTGTGCGGTTTTTATGAGGGGATGTTGGTTGTCTGCTCTGTACAATTCTTATTGTTGCCAAAAGGCTGGTATTGTGCGGTTGGGAGTTTGTATTTGTCTATTTTTCAATTTTTTATTTTGATCAATAAATCGATAACAAGGACCTAAAGTGAAAAAAGTGCTTCCTAAGAAAGTTGCGTAATTCCTTCTTTTTTCTAATGAGCCCATGTTTATTTTTGATCAATCAGTAAGAATGAGGAATATCGTTTTTAAGAATGGAGCGTTGGAAATAATAAGAAGAAGAAGAAGAAGAAGAAGATGAAGAAGAAGAAGGTTCTGATTTTCAAAATTTACCCACGTTCTCTAATAATGGTTGGCGCGGCGCCAGGGGCAAAAACCCCCCCGTGGCGCTCCCGCGCCACCCATGAAAAGAAAAAAAAACAAAAAGGGCAAAATTTAAGTAAAAATAGGTCTAAAATGGCTTAAAAAGCATTGAAATAGAATAAAAACTGCAAAAAATTGCAAATGTTGGCGTCATAATACGTCAAAAATGGCGCCATAATTTTTGAGTATTTTTCATTTTTGGGCAAAGGGGAGCAAAGCCACTAATATTCCGGGGGGAGGCATTTTCAAACCGTGCACAGGTCCCTCGCCCTTTTTTTTCTAAAAGGTACTTATTGTTTATTAAAATTATCGACTTTTTTCAATAACATTAGGCCAGATAAATAGTATATAAGAAATATGGATATTATGGAACGTGACTGGTGAGCAAAGCAAAGTGGAAATTTTTTTTGCTTTTCGGGGGTCAATTGTGGTACTAAAACTATTTTATAATTAGTCGTCCAGCGATTAGCGAGGTGCTAGAAATTTTTGAATTTCTAGCCTTTAAAAACCCCCCATTTTACCACTTGGCGATCATTTCGGGGGAGGGTGGCGGCCGCGCTCTCCCCTGGTTATGTGTATCCCAGGGGAGGCGGACCCCTTATAGACACTTCCCTAAAAAATTTAGCCTTCCACCCGTAGTTCATCACGACCTTCGACGGCTCAGGGGGGGGGGTCCACACCCCGGTGTTTGGAGGTCTTTGACCTCCAGGGGGGGGGGGGGCCCACACCCCGGGGTGTTTTTTTTGAAAAAAAGCAGGGGGGGGGGTCACACCCCGGGTACCATTTTTTTTGACCAAAATTGACAATTTTTTGACGAAATTTGACCATTTTTTAAGCATTTTTTGGGATTGACTAGTGAGGGGGGGGGGTGGTAGAAAATAGGGCCTTAGGGGGAGGTCAGGGGTACAAGGGGTGGATGGGGGGGAAGGGGTCAAAAATGGGCCTTAGGGGGGATAGGTCTCAGAGGCCGTAGGGGGGGGGGGGGTGACCATAGGTCACCGAAGGGGGGGGTGTAGGGGGGGGGTCACCCCCCCCCCCCCCTACGGCCTCTGAGACCTATCCCCCCCCCCCTAAGGCCCATTTTTGACCCCCTCCCCCCCCATCGACCCCTTGAACCCCTGACCCCCCCCCCCTAAGGCCCATTTTTGACCACCCACCCTAACTAGACAATCCCAAAAAATGCTAAAAATATGGTCAATTATCGTAAAAAATTGTCAATTTTGGTCAAAAAAATGGTACCCGGGGTGTGACCCCAACCCCCCCCTGTTTTTTTTCCAAAAAAACACCCCGGGGTGTGACCCCCCCCTGGAGGTCAAAAACCTCCACACCCCGGGGTGTGGACCCCCCCTGAGCCGTCGAAGGTCGGTGAGCCTATGAGTCGGGGGTATCAGACCCCCCCCCCCTACCACCCCACCCCATGAGCATTATGCCCCCCCCCCCCTTCGGGGGGTGACCTAGGCTTCCACCTGGAGGTGGACCCATAGGTGGGCAGGAGGGTTGGGAGTTATCATTATACCTCCTCAAAAACATACATGGGCACGGGGGGTTAACCAATCCCCCCAAATTCTGAGAAGATGGGTTTAACCCATACATGGGCACGGGAGGGGGTTGGGGGGGGGGGTTAACCCCCCAACTTCTGAAAAGGGGGGTTTAACCCCTCCCCCCATTCAGAAGTGTGGGGGGGGAGAAAAGGTTAAATCTCCAGTTTTGGAAAAATGAAAAAAAAAGTCTTTAAAATGACTTCTAACTGCCTCCAAACTTAAGTTTTGAGGTCAAAATGAATGTTTTAAGCAGTAAAAAGCTCAAAAATGCAATAAAAAGGGCTTTTTGACCTAAAATTAGCGTTTTTTACCTATTTTTCCTTCAAAATCGAAAAACAATATGGGTAAAATGTACTCCAGAAAAAAAAACGATATGGGTATTTTGCGTTTCTCAGATTTTAACCCCCCCCCTAATTTGGGGTTTAACCTCCCCACTCCGTACCAACTTGCCCATGTATGGTTTAGACCCACCATACATGGGCACGGGGGGATTGGGGGTTAACCCCCAAATTCTGACAAGGGGGGTTTAACCCCCCTCAACTCAGAAGTGGGGGCGGGAAAGGTTATTCCCCCCCAATTTTGAAAAAATGAAGAAAAAAAATGTCTTTAAAATGACTTCTAACTGCCTCCAAACTTAAGTTTTACAGTCAAAATGAATGTTTTAAGCACTAAAAAGCTCAAAAATGCAATAAAAAGGGCTTTTTGACCTAAAATTAGCGTTTTTTACCTATTTTTCCTTCAAAATCGAAAAACGATATGGGTACAAACACTCCAAAAAAAAAACGATAAGGGTATTTTGCGTTTCTCGGATTTTAACTCCCCCTAATTTGGGGTTTAACCCCCCACACTCCAGACCAATTTGCCCATGTATGCCCCCCACTCAGAAATGGGGGGAGAAAAAGTTAACTCTCCAATTTTTCAAAAATGAAGAAAAAAATGTCTTTAAAATAACTTCTTACTGCTTCCACCCTTAAGTTTTGAGGTAAAAATGAATGTTTAAACAGCAAAAAGCTCAAAAATGCAATAAAAAAGCCTTTTTGACCTAAAATTAGCGTTTTTTACTATTTTTTTTGAAATCGAAGAACGATATGGGTAAAATGCACCCAAAAAAACGTTATGGGTTGCGTTTCCCGAATTTTACCCCCCCCCCCTATTTGGGGTTTAACCTCCCACTCCGGAAAAAACTTGCCCATGTATGCTCAAAAATCCCGACTCTAATCGAATCGACCCAACACCCCCCTAAAATTTGGGAGTAACCTGGACGTGGAGACCCCCCTAAAATTAGTACTAAAAACGCCAAAAATGGGGTATTTGAGGTATAGTATACCCCAAAAAAATTTTAGGACACCCCCCCAAATTTAAGGGGTCGGGTATAACCCCCAAAATCTGAGAGGCTGCCCACCTATGGGACCCACGACCATAGATGGGCAGCCTCCTGGATTTTGGGGGGTACCGTAAAGTGGGGCTAAGTAGGCCAGGTTTTGAGGTTTTTTTAAAATAACTCTTCAATAAAAAAATTTTATTAAAATTTTTTTTATGCAATGTCTAGAGTATGTGTGGCGAACAGAATCTGACATGGGCACCAATTTTCAGGTGCTCCATGTACTCTTTTTTTAAAATTTAAAATGTAGCTCTCAACACATAGATTAGATTGCCTTCCTTGGTACCTAGAATTAAAGCTAAATGTTTAGAGAAGCTTTTAAAATGTTCACCACAATGAAAACTCTAGTAATCATAAAGTTATTTAAGTTTAAAACTTTTTCCGTTGAAAGTGGCCAACTTAGCCCCATTTTACGGTATACCAGAACCCCAAAATTTGCGGGGGGGGGGTGCCCCGTAAAAAAATTTTTTGGGAATACCTCAAATCCCCATTTTTAGCGTTTTTAGTACTAGGAAAGACCCAACACAGCCACCCCCCCACAGCACCCCCAAAAGGAAGAAAAAACGCGCGCGACAAACACAGCAAAAAGGCACAACGGCGCTAAATATACATATATACCAAAATATAACAAAAAGATACAAAAAAAAAAAACAACAAAGAAAACAAAAAAAAAAAAAAAAAAAGAACAAAAACAAAAAAACAACACAACAACGCCCACACCAACCGCACGCGAAAACAACAAAAACAAAAAAACCACAACGAGAGAAAACCAACACCAACAAGAAAAAAAAAAACACATACAACATCCCAAGGCACGCCCACCGCCCCCTCAGCCGTCCAGTACCCCTCCCCCCAGCCCGAACCCTCCCCAAACCCCATCCAGCCACCCCCTCCAACTTCTACCTCCCCCCAACAGCTCCACCCCCCCCTATACAATCATAGCAAAACTCCCGCCGCACAAAATATACAGCTAAAAATTTTTCAAATTCCCAATTATAACTATATATATCCTCATAAATATAACAAAAAGTTATACAAATTTAAATTAAATAAACCAACAAACAACACAAAAAAAAAAAATAAAAAAGACTTCCCAGTCTAAAAACAACTCTTTTAAAAACAAACGCCTTTAAACACCGTCTTCCCCGCCGTCAATATCCCGCAAGCCGCACAAAAAAAAAAAAACAAAAACAAAAAATTAAAAAAAAGAATTAAAAAAAAACAAACAAAAAAAAAATCAACAAAAAACCAAATAAACAACAATCCAAACAGTCCACTATCCCCCCAAACCCCACCACTCCCCCAAACCCTCACTACCCCCAAATAAAAACTCCACCCACCCTCACAAAAAAAAACACCCCCAACCCCCCCCCCACCCCTCAAACTAAAACAGAAATTTTATTTTGGCAAACAACACACCCCAAACCACAACCCAAAAAAAACACACCCCAAAAAAAAAAAACACCCCAACCCCCCCCACCCCCACACCAACAACGGGGAGGGTGTCTGAGGTACCCCCAAATTTTAGGAGGGTGTCTGCTATAATCGGGATTTTTGGGGGGTATAACCCCCCAACCCCCCCCTGTCTACCTATGCCCACGACCCACCCTCTAACGGACATATTACTCAACCAAAAACATTATGCCTGACCCGACCCCTCTAAAATTTTTAATCTGATCTGACTCTCCCTCTACCCCCCTTCATAGATGTCTTTGGGGGATACAAAAGAGTCCATTCAAGGTTAACCTCCTCCTCTGCTAGCCCCCTTAGCAAAGCCAATCCCATTCTTTTTAGAAAATTTACTAGTATAATTTTATATTTACTGTCAAAAACACAATGTCTTAGTAAAAAACTGTTTTTATAAGCTTTTTGATTAACTAAACTTTTATTTCAAAAACTTTAGGCAGCATAACCACAACCATACCAAACCCAATTTTGATGAAAATTTTGTTTTTTTTTAAAATACACAAGAAAAATGGAAACAGTATTAAAGTTGCATTAAACATTTAGCTCAAGAGGTTGGACACATCTAATTTAACAACAATAATATAACAGACCTGTGCACTGCCCCCTAGGGTTTTATTGGGGGGGGCAATGCCAAAACGAAGGAGCACGGGGGGCAACTTTTTTTAAATGGGGGGGGGCAATAAAACGGTGGAGGACAAGCAGGGGAGAAAGAAAAAAAGAGAAAAAAAGAGAAAGAGGGAAAAAGGGAACAAAAGGACAAAAAAAGCAAAAATAAGGTAAAAATAGGTCTAAAATGGCTTAAAATGCATTGAAATAGGGGAGGGGGTACTACTAGGGGGGTCAAACCATGGGTGGACAGCCTTCCAAAATTTAGGGGGTATGGTATACCCAACCCCCAAAATTTGGGTGGGGGTGTCCCAATTTTTTTTGGGGTATATCTGAAATACCTCAATTTTAGCGTTTTTAGTACTAGGACCCTCCAAATTTAGGGGGGTGTAAGGGGTAGGGGTACCCCAAATTTTAGGGGGGTGTTGGTTATAATTGGGATTTTTGGGGGTATAACCCCCAACCCCCCTCCCTCCCTGCTCACCTATGGGTCGAACCCCCCCCCTGGTTTTTTAGGGGAGGGGTCAACCCAGGGTGGAAGATTTTAAAACCTAGAGGGGGGTCAGTTGGGGTCCAATGTTCGAAGCAAAATATTTTTAAATTATTAAAGGTTTAATAATTGTTTTTTATAAGATAATACTACATTTTATTGAATAAATAGCGATATTCTGGTATAAAGAAGGGGTAAAAACATGAATTTGTGTTAAAAATTCACCTTTTTAGAAGAAAATTTCGTATAAAAAAGTACTTAAAATTTTTTCAAGGGGGGAGGGGGTATTTGGGGTATACCCCCAAAAAACTTTTGGGGCAGCGCACCCCCCCCCAAATTTCAAGGGTCAGGTATACCCCCCAAAAAAATTAAAAATTCTGTTTATTTTCATAGAAAAATTTTAATAATAAAATGTCTTAAATACATCTGAATTTTTACAAGAAAGAATGCGTTTTCCAGACTTGAGCACTGCCTCCCAGGGGTTTTATTAGGGGGGGGGGGCAATTCCAAACGGAGGGAGGGCAACTTTTTGCAAACGTGGGGGGCAATAAAACAATATAAGCTAGAAGGGGAGAAAAAGAAAAAGAGAAAAAAAGGAGAGAAAAATGAAGGGAAAAGGGAACAAAGGGACAAAAAAACAACGAAAATAAGATAAAAATAGGTCTAAAACATACATGGGCACGGGGAGAAGGAGTTGGGGGGGGGGTTAACCATACATGGGCAAGTTGGTCCGGAGTGGGGGGGTTAAACCCCAAATTAGGGGGGTTAAAATCCGAGAAACGCAAAATACCCATATCGTTTTTTTTCTGGGGTGCATTTTACCCATATTGTTTTTCGATTTTGAAGGAAAAATAGGTAAAAAACGCTAATTTTAGGTCAAAAAGCCCTTTTTATTGCATTTTTGAGCTTTTTATTGCTTAAAACATTCATTTTGACCTCAAAACTTAAGTTTGAAGGCAGTTAGAAGCCATTTTAAAGACATTTTTTTCTTCATTTTTCCAAAATTGGGGGGTTAACCTTTTCACCCACCCACTTCTGAGTGGAGAGGGGGTGTTAAAGCCCCCTTCTCAAAATTTGGGGGGTTAACCCCCCTCCCCCAACACCCCGTGCCCATGTATGGGTTGAACCCCCCCCAACGGGGGGGGGGGGGGGGGGCCCCCCGCGGGGGCCCCCCCCACTCATGTTATGGAAGCCCCCCCTGGGAGGGGGGAGAAGAAAAGGTTAACCACCCAATTTTTGAAAAATGAAGAAAAAAACGTCTTTAAAATGACTTCTAACTGCCTCCAAACTTAAGTTTTGAGGTCAAAATGAATGTTTTAAGCCATAAAAAGCTCAAAATTGCAATAAAAAGGGCTTTTTGACCTAAAATTTGCGTTTTTTTACCTATTTTTCCTTCAAAATCGAAAAACGATATGGGCAAAATGCACTCCAGAAAAAAAAAACTTAAAAACTTTGCATTTCTCGGATTTTAACCCCCCCCCCTAATTTGTCTGGACCAACTTGCTCATGTATGGTCTAAAATGGCTTAAAATGCATTGAAATAGGCTAAAAACAAAAATTTTACAATGATGGCGTGGGCGTCATTATAGGTCGAAAATAGCGCCTTAATTTTTGGGTACTTTTACATTTTTGAGCGGGGGGTCAATAAAATGGAGGGGGATGCAAATCCTCTAATAAAGTGGGGGGCATTTCCAGACCCTGCACAGGTCTCTGGTTAGCAGAATCTAACATGAACTTTGCAGAAATTGAAACACAGAAATTGAAACACAGAAATCCAGGTTTGCAGAAATTGAAACACATCAACCAGGTCACGTGGCTGGTGTTTGGTAAAAAACAAAAACTATCTGGAATAACCAAGCAATATTCTTGCTAATATCTTGACAACCGCTGAAATTTTTTTTTGTAATACAATTTTTTACTCAGTGACACCTGACGCATCGATTGATTCCAAAACCCATGATTTAGTATTCTGCATCTTTAAGACTTCTAAACATAAGTGTTTTTGGTCGGGTCCGCTAGGAGGGGTCCACCCCCGGGTGGAAGGCCAAAATTTTTTAGGGGGGTCCAGGGGGGTTCGGACCCCCCTGGCTTTTAGGGGGGTCGACCCCGGGTGCGAGATTTCAAATTTGGGGGGTCAGGGCGGTCCAATTTTTTAACAAAATTTTTTATCTTAATAATTATGTGCTTTTAGGTCTAATATTGAATTTTATGTACTAAGACTATTTAGGCCTAAAAAGTATATTTAAACACTGTTTTAACTAAAAAACTGTTTTTAACAGTAAACAAAAAAATATACTTCCAAATTGGTTGGGAGATGGAGGGGGGTCAGCCTCGCTAGGGGGGGTCAGGCCAGACCGCTCTCGAGCTTTGGGGGGAGGGGGGCCCCTGGATTTTTTCTAGGGGGGTCCAAAACTTTGGATCTAGAGGATTGGACCCCTCTGTCCCCTCCCAATAACACCTATGCTTCTAAAGACGTTAAAACATAATTTTCAATTTAATATGTTAATTCAAAAAATAAAAAGACTTTCTTAACAGTATAAAATTATACTTGCTAAAAAAGGGCCGTAAAAAAACGCCATGGGCCTGGACATATTCTCTATGTCCATAGGCGAAAATCCCCATAAGCATTAAAAATTCCCAAAACTAGTACAGAAAAAAGGTATTTGTACTTTAAGTTTTAAAGGAATTGAAAGTTAATATATATCGAAAGTTACGATCGTGATCTTTGCCGACGGTTCTGCCGACGGTTTTAAACTAAAAACTGCCGACGGTTTGATAGTAAAATTGCTATAAAAACATAAATACCTAAAACAAACTGTCGGCACTAAGAATATAGATAAAATATATCATTCTACGCAAAATCAAACTTAAATTTTGGATAATTATTTGCAAAATAGCATAAAATCCTATATTGAAAACCGTCGGGGAGTTGCCGACGGTTTTAGGATGTTGAATGAATTTAAAAAGTTTTTTTTCGATTATTTCGCAATAATATAAAATGTAATTAACGTTTTTATGTTCTTGAAAACTGAAATTAAGAGCTAATATTAAAATCAAGATTCTCTAAAAAACTTTTTAAATTCATTCAACATCCTAAAACCGTCGGCAATTTCCCGACGGTTTTAATATAAGATTTTATGCTATTTTGCAAATAATTATTTAAAATTTAAGTTTGATTTTGCGTAGAATGATATATTTTATCTATATTCTTAGTGCCGACAGTTTTTTTTAGGTATTAATGTTTTTATACCAATTTTACTATCAAACCGTCGGCAGAACCGTCGGCAAAGATCACGATCGTAAAATAAACCTATATCCAGTAAAAGGTATTAATCAATTTGTGAAGTAATTCATGATTCATGGATAACTAATGTATGGACGTTTAAGTGATAAATGAAAAGGTGTCCGAAAAGGCAAGCACTAAAAGACACCTACCACACCTACTACACTTACTACACCGACCGACCTAAGCAACCTAAGCAAAACCTCAAAATCAAACAAAACATTAAATTTAGCTTGATTTTAAGGTTTTGCTTAGGTTGCTTAGGGAAATTTTTAGTAACAAGAGGACTTTCATTTCACCCCTCGGTTGGTCGGTCGGTGTAGTAGGTGTAGTAGATGTGGTAGGTGTCTTTTAGTGCTTGCCTTTGTCTGTGTCTACCAAATTTTATGGCAAAAACTAAATTCCATCGACTCCGACTCCGCCTGAAAATTCTGCAAATTATATATTGATGTGCATGTCAGGCGGAATTAACAAAAACTCGAACAAAATAAATAAATTTTAATGCTTTTTGAATCAGTTTAGCCCTTTCTACATGTAAATTTTTAAAAATTAATAATTTTTAACTGAATTACACCATCAAAAACATTAAATTAAGCTTAAAAAAATTAAATTAGTAAATTTAAAATGGAAATTGAAAATGGAAATTTAAAATGGAAATTTAAAATGGAAATTGAAATGGAAATTTAAAATGGAAAAATGAAAATAATTATGCTCGAGAAATTGATAAACTTCATATTATTATTTTAGTGCAAGAACATGGCTTAGATTTTTGTTTTGATTTGTTTATTAAAAATTTTTATATGAATTTAAGGTATGGCTAACAGTTAAAATTCACGTTTTTTTTTAAATATTTGTTATAAAAACTATAAAAGATGTTTTATCTTAAAAAATTTTTGCTCAACAAAAATCAAGATAAAAACTTTTTCTTTCCTGAGCCTAAGCGAAACCTAAAAATCATGATAAAAGTCTAAAAATAGCTTAAAAGCTATTAAAATGCTGAATAATTTAGTGCCTAAAGAAAAAAAATATTTTGGAAGATATTTTGCCGAAAATATTCTTTGCGGACACCAAAAGCTTTTTAAAAATACTATTGAAAGATGTGAAACAGTGGGTACAAGTTAAATCTTACTAATTTTCATGATATATTGCAGGAAACTTTCGTAATTAAGTCAACATTATTTGCATAATATTAAAAACTACGGTATGTTACGGTGGATTTTGGACGGAGTCGGAGTCGGTGGAATTTAGTGTTTGCCAATTTGATTTGACCTATCCAAAAGTAAAATACACTTATACAACATCGGTATACTCTAAATTACCCACGTAGATCGTTGTGCGGAATTTTTTTGTTTTTACATTAATTATTTCTTTCAACATCTCATCTTCCGAAAGCTTGTCTTTTAAACATTTAGGTTTCAGAACTCGTCTTTTGGGCTAACAGGAATTTACTCTGCAGCTAACTCCGAGTTTAAGCCTACGCGTTTCTAAGCACAAGCAAAGCCTAAAAAACAACCTAAACTTTTTTCGCGCAGCTATTTGTTAAATTTTAGGTTATTTTTTAGGCTTTGCTTAGGAATATGAAAGCGTAGGTTTAAGTTAAAAAAAGGGTCTGTGGAGCGGAATAGCGGTGGAGCCGAGTTAGCTGCGAAATAAATTTCTGTTAGCCCTCCTTTGGGTGCGATTTTATAAACATACTTTTTAAGACGAGTTTTTTTGGGCAAACAATAAAATTTTGCCTGATCTTTAGGTATTGCTTTGCTGAAGTGCAAAATAACCATAAAAATAGTGGAAAATCACCATGGAAAAATTCATCATAACATAGTGCAAATTCACCATAACAACCAGAAATGCGTTTGCAAACTAAAATGTGTTAAAAAGAACTAAGCTTTAATCATAAAAGCACTAAAAAAATTTTTATTTTTTCCTAAGCCTAACCAAAGCCCTAAAAAATCAAGCTAAATTTTACATACCTGTGCACTGCCCCCCCCAGGTTTGATTTATTTCAAAACGGGGGGGGGGCACGGGGGAAATTTTTTGAAACGGGGGGAATAAAATGGGAGGGGCAAGCAAACAGGTGAAAAAGAAAAAAAAGAAAAAGGAGAAAAAAAGAGTAAAAAAGGGAAAATGGAAAAAAGGGACAAAAAAAGCGAAAATAAAGTGAAAATAGGTTTAAAATGGCTTAAAATACATTGAAATAGGCTAAATACTGCAAAAAAAATTCGCGATGATGGCGTCATCATAGGTCAAAAATGGCGTCATAATTTTAGGGTACTATTTAATTTTTTGGCGGGGGTGCAATAAAACGGAGGGAGCTAATCCTCCAATAAAGCGGGGGGCATTTCCAGACCGTGCACAGGTCTGATTTTATCATGATAAAATTTTGTTGTATTTTCCAAGTGTCAAAATTTAAAGGAAATATTGCAAACGCATTATATTTATGGTAAATTTACACAACTTTTTGGTGATTTTGGCCTATGGAAAAATTTGTCTATGGTGTTTTTATATGGACTCCAAGTACAAGTCGGTACAAGTACCAAACGAAAAAATCATTTTGAGAATTTCACCAACAAACAAATAAAAAACACGTTTCTAATTCAATTTTGACCTTGTGATTTAAATTTTGGCCATAAAAAAGTGATTAAACTACCCTTTCAGATAATAAATGATGTTTTATAGCCAAAAAATGACCTTTTTTTGAAGGTACATTACATGCTGTTAAGAAAAATTTTTTACTAGAGCATACTAACCGAACCATA
>JASAMX010015111.1:0-10000 GCA_030248175.1 Microlaimidae sp. YZB2_3
TAATAAAAACCTTAAAGTTATCCAATTCAAAAACAAACATTTAAATTTAATGAGCTGTTTTGTATATCAAAATCAAAATATAAAATATATATATTGATCAATCATAATGTTATACTACCAGCCCATAGTATAAAACAAGTTATTCATTTCCTTGTTAATTAATTAATTTATTAGTTTTCTATTAGTTTTTACAATTTATTGCTTTATTGTTTTTGAATATTAAATACGTGTGATTTTAAAGCATATAATGCATTTAAAAACATAACATGTTACTAATATGTTATGTGTTTTCTATATTAACTTTGTAAATAAACCATTTTAGTTCCTGTTCATTCTACTCTATCCAAGCTCGTAGTAGTCCATGACATATGACGGCACTTAAGTTCGAAATATGACGGCATTCAATATGACGGCGGTCTATGACGGCAAAAATAATTCTCGTAAAGCTAGGCACATCGGGGGTACGTTAACTTAGCCTCCCGTAACAGCCTCTCGTAACGCGCTCCAAGCCTCTCGTAAGGAAAAACACAAATATCTTGCCAAATACTAGAGTAAATTTAAAATTGAAAGTATGGCTGGATAGAAGAAAATGAGATGTACTTGATTCATATTGAATCATGAGTTAATTTAAAGTATTTAAAGTATATAATGTTTTTAATTTTTTCGTCAGCCTCTTATAAGAGGCTCGGGTTTTCTTATGAGAGGCCCGGGTGTTTTTTTTAGTTATTGCAAAAATTATGTAATATTATCGTATTTCTTCAATTTTAAATAAAAAATCAATTAGTTTTTTATTATTTTTGAATTCAGGGTAATATTCTAATGTTTGTAATATCAATTAAATTCCTAATTCTTCTATTAAAAAATTGACTTGAGGTTCTTAAAACAAAAAAATAATAAACAAAATCCGGACGAAAATTTTAAATGGTTTTTTTACATCTATATACAAAAAAGTGGTAATATTATACAAATGAAATGCATAAAAACTATAAATTGATTTATTTTAATTACATCTATCAGTGGAGTTTATACTAATTAGTACGAAAACAAAAAAGCGACATATAGAGCAGATTTTATTCGAAAAAAATCTGTATCTTCTTAGATCTCGTTACATAATTTATTAATAAATAATTCAAAATCTAATCTAATCTAATTTTCAGCTAAATTTTAATAGATTATTAAAAAAATTTTTATTGATTTTTGAATTTTTGCATCAATGCAAAAATTTGGCTAAATCAAACTACTCGGATTTGTTTTGTACTCTGTTAATGTTAGTATGTTACAATTTTGTGAAACAGAAAATATTCTTGAAAAAAAAGGTCGAATTTATAATTTTAAACCCATACGAATTTATTTGGGGAACATTTTAAATATTTAAAATTAAAAAAAAAACTTAATACGTAATTCAAATTGCGTTGAACTGGATTTCATTGTTCCTAACCACTCGGCCATTCACCCATCCACTTGTGTGACTTGCTTTAAAACTGCTTTATAAACAATGTCAAATGTTTTAACCGGGTATGATATAGCTTTTTAAGTTAAAAAGCTCTTTCACTAAGCTAGTTTTCAAAAATAAAAACGGTTTCATCTAAAAAAAGTTTTTATCGAAAGTTTTATTATAAAAATAAATAAAATCATTCTAAAAACTAAATTTATTAATAATTCGAACATAATTGTTTGTTATTTGTTTACGTTAGTGATTTTCGCCATATCGTAGCTCCGAAGCGCCCCAGAAGCAGACCCTAAGTTTTAAAACTCCGTTCTATTTTGTGCATTCAATACATAACAAAAAAGCATACCGATACCGAAAATCGACTACCATTAATTAAATAATTTGTTTACCAGAGTAGTAGTACGCACGCAGGTCGAAACCGGATTGAAGTTTTTAGTACTTTCGAACCAGCAAACCGAATTTTTTTATTAAAACAATAATTAAAAAAGTAAATATAATGGAAGCTGATGTTTGGGCCGGGCCGAACGGAAAAATTGCGTTCTGGGCCATTTAAATCTCTGCCCACTTACAATTCCATAATATCAACTATAATTTTTAAAACTAAACCAATAATTTAGAGATTAAAATGATAAAAACATTTCAAATGTTTTAATAATAGAAAAGTTTTAATTTATTCAATTAGAGGGGCGAAAGTCCTCAACTCAAAAGCCCCCTTTGCTTTAAATAGAAAGAGCTAGAGAGCTAGTACTTTGGGCGTAAGAAAATCTCTGTCAATTTAAGATGGAGATAGAAATCGATTTAACCAATTCTTCTTACGAATATCAAGACAAAATCAATAGCGCTACAGTTGAAAATTTATCAAATTCTAGTGACAGAAGTAGAGAATTTAATAACAAATTAGTAAACCATCCGCAGGCACAGCACAAGCCACCTGAAACATTTAAAATAGAAATTTCAGAAAAAGAATGGAAAGAATATTTGTTTCCACCGCGGACTTAAAACTTTAAATAAAAACAAATCCCACCTAAAAAAGGTTGGCCGCAGTTTTTGGTCGAGAAAAAACTGAAAAACCTAACGGACCTTAGTGTATGTGTTCCAACTGAAAAACCTTAGTGTATGTGTTATACAGGCCAAGCGGGGTAGAATCATCCTTCACGAAGCCGCAAACCGTAAACGAAAAACAAACAGTCAACTTTTTAAAGCTCGTTTATATTGCAGTAAACCTCAGTGTGGAGTGGAATATGAAATATTCGTTCATAAAATGGAGCCAAATAAGGTAACTAACCAGTAAAAAAATCTCAGAAACTTAATAAACAATAATATAATAACGTATAAGAAAATTGTGCTAGTCCAGTGTCATACCACAGAAAAAAATTTTGTCATAATTTTTTTTTACTTTTTTCTCTCAAAAACCGGAGTATTAACAACATTAGGGAATTAGTGAATTAGTTTATTATATTTCCCTAACTTTTAGACTATTTTAATGCAGCTTAGGTGTGTTTAAAAATAATTTTTTTCGATTTTAAAAAAAATTTTTTGTAATGTTCTAAATAATTAATACGTTACTACGTTGTACAAAGTGTACACAGATGTCAAAATTCAAATGTACTTTTAACCTACTTTTTACCGTTTGACCTTAGACATAGGTTTTAAAATTTTAAATATCTATCCAGAATCCCCCTGAGCTGAAAAAGAGTTGTAAAAATTGAAGTATGATAATTGTCATTTTACTATTTTTCTCATATTTACAAATCTCATATTATTTTTATTTTAGCATTTTATTATGCAAATCTAACAATTGTTTAAAAATTTTTTTATCATAATTCTATTTTAAGCTTTACAATTTTTATAGCCACTGGTACTGGAAGGAGTTTTGCTTCCTTTGAAGTTGCGTGCGGAATGCATCACGCCAACTTTTTGCAAACCATCCGTTGATTGGGTCAATAATCAAGAATTTAGCAGAAGACAACTTTCAGAAAAAAAAGAGCATGGAATTGGTTTAGGAGATGCAAAAAGACAAACTTTGAGCCTTGGATGTGGCTTTAAAAAATGCGATTCCTTCAAACCCAGAAGAACTTTTTAGTCGAAATTTGAGTTTTCAGCCCAGTATACCAGCTATTTGAACAGCCAAATGCTTGGATAAAAAAGGAATCAATATTGCACGATGATCCAAATTTAGAATTGAAAGAATGGGACGCCAAAGTCCGAGAAGAACAAAAATAACTTAAAATTCCTGGTTACGTTCAAGCGCTTGCTTTGAAACCGCCTACATGGTTCCAGAATTTAAATGTAGTTACTATTTAAAACTAAGTACAACCAAACAAATGGAACTCCACTGCGGCAGTACTGGGTCAGAAGTCAACGATTCAACGGTAAAATTCTAGTAATAGTATTTATTAGTAAAGGTTTGCACAGTTTTTGTTACAATAAAATAAACATAACTTTAGCAAAATGTATATATTTAAAATGGTCCGGTTTGACGAAGCTATATGGTATATTAAGTAGCATAGAAATATAAACAGGGGCCTATTTCATAAAAATAGCTTGTAATTAGTTTACAACTGTAAATTAATATCAACGCATATTTTTCTTTTGTATTTTTAATTAAAAAGCACATTAATAAAATTGCGTTTAGAATTTAAAAAATCACATGTCTGTAAATTTCGTAAATTCCACAGTTACGTACGTATTTTTAATTAATAAAATAAGAATAAATTAAATGCGTTTATTAATTTACAATTACAAAAATCTTTATGAAATAGGCCCAAGGCCATTAAATATATTTTAATTGTTTCTTTTTCGTCGGTCGTGAAGTTTTGCCGCGTACGAATTTAAAAAGCGTTGTTTTATGTTTATTGAGCAATTTTCCCCACTTTACCTCTAGTTTTACCTAAAATGATAAATTTTAAAACATCATTACTATACAACCGGTATTATATTTTTTGAATTCCCTGTCTTGCCTCTGTTCAAACGTAAAAATTAGTCCGAACTTTCAACCCTTGTAGTTTGAAAATTCACCACTGGTGAATCGACTTTTGGCATATAGGGTAGTGCATTTAATTTCGGCACTTTTTTGTTTTTCCGATGTAACTTTTCACTGTATGGCCCGATTTTCATGTTTGATAGCTCATTTTGAAGCTTTCACGATACTGCGTTGCGTCACAAATGTTTCATTGTACGAAAGTAGTTTTTTTTACCTAATTAAATCAGTTTTTTAAAAAAAATGGGAAATGACCGAAATTAAATGTATGCATTTAATTGCGGCACTTTACAAACAATCGATTGTTTCTCAGTCAAAAAATTATCATTTTCTAAAATTTAAAAGCCTATCATTATCTCCAGATAGTATTCTTTAATTTAAGCTTCTATTTGTTGTTCAACGTGTAACTGGCAAAAAGCTACAGCTAAAATACCAAATGGTATCAAAATGAGCAAAATTTGGGAAAAAAGTGCATTTAATTTCGGCACTTTTTAAAAGGACCCCCTTAATCGAGTTTAAGTGCAGTGCTATTACCCCTACACATTTCAACGTTTTCTTTTAACTATTTACAACTACAAATTAACACCCGACCACTTAAATCAATGTTTTTTTTTTACCTATAGCAATATGTGTGCCGAAAGTACACTATTTTATTTTATAACGATTGCTCACCACAGACGCAACGTAGAACCACGGGGACTAAAAATTCGGAAAAAAAGACTAAATTGTACCAGGACAGTTTAATTTTTAAACCAATTTATTGCGTAATTATGAAATGCCAATGTTCTAAAAACTAGTAACAATTTTATTTTTTATAAATCACACAATTTCACTTGAAAATATCATAACATAACAAATAAAAAACTCACGAAAGTCATCTACATATAATTATCTCTCATTTGAGCTATCAAACGTCGTATTCCGTTCAGGATTACCAAACATATAGTCCATAATCAAAAATACCCAATTGGGAAAAGTGCCGAAATTAAATGCACTACCCTAATTACGATAGTGTACTTGTGGCATACTTTTAATATTCACCAACCGGCTAAATATTATTGACTTTTTTATTCATTTTAATTCTGTGAAAACAAATTAGCCCTTATATCACCAAAGATTGATTTCTTTATTACATCATTATTCTCAAAAATTTAAAGCACTTGGACAAGACAGGTAGGTATAAGAAAAGGGAAGAGGTAAGAGTGGGCGAAACTTTCGTTTTTTACATTTCGTCCTTAAATATCTCATCTTCCAAAAGTTTGTCTTTTAAATATTTTGTCTTCGGAAAACTTGTCTTTTGAGTGCGATTTTGTGATCGTTCTTTTTTAAAGACTATTTTTACGGCCAAACAATAATGTTTTGCTTGTTTTTAGGTTTCGCTTAGCCTTAGGAAAAAATAACGTATTTAGTCTTCAGTTTGAATTACACATCATTAAATACCAAACTACCACGATAAACTTCTTTGCTTGGTTTTTGGGTTTCGTTTAGGCTTAGGTTTTCAGTCTTTAACAGCAAATCATTAAATAAAAGTTTATCATGGTTAAGTTTTGATTGATTTTAAGGTTTTGTTTAGGCTTAAGAATCAAAGGTTTTTAGAATCCATGATTTTAGTTGCAAAATACGGAAAACTTGACTGGTGAAATGTACGTTCATAGAACTGCACCCAAAAAACGAGTTTTCAGAAGACGATATGTTTAAACAACAAAGTTTTCGAAGACGAGATGTAAAAAACAAGGTGTTAAAAGACATAATGTAAAAGACGAAAATTCCGTAAATCGGAAGTAAGAGGTAGGTAGAAGCTAGCAAAAATTGTAATGGGGGCAGATATATGAGGTATAGCAAAAAGTTTCTTTTCGAAAAACAAACTGTTTGTTATTATGTTTTTACCTTCAAAAATATACTCAAAAATTATTAATTATGCTTTAGATCAAACGCTATTATCCAGATGCCAAACGAGCGTTTAAATACACTTTACTTCCAAATATTGAAGGTTTATCATTTCAAACTAAACTACCTGTTTGAATTTATGCTTACCGGTCACTTTGGTTACCAAATTTCCGAGCGTATCCAAGAATTCCTAACAGCTGTTTCAAAATTAAATAATAAAAAACTTCCCACAAAACCAAAGCGTTTCATTTGCGATCACTTATTCTTCCCGTTAATTAATGCGGCAAGTTTTTCCTTTAACGGAAAATCTCTGTTTTTTTACCGTAGCTGGTGCTATCACGTTATAAATGGAAAAATGAGCGTAAAGCAACTCTCAGGAAAAACACATATTCAATTGTGCCCTACACATTCTGGTGCGGGTCCACTAAACGTGTGCTGAGTAGGTGTTATTTTAGCACAAAACTCTTAGTAATGTTTTAATTTCTGGGTTTTTTCTCAAAAAATCTTATTAAACTCTTTGTATGCATTGCATATATTGATATTTTGTTAATTTTATGCATATTTGTTATAAATACAAGCTAATAAGGCAATAACCCCTAGTTAAAGGTTAGAAAAACTCACAACCAAGGGTTAAGGCTGTATTAGCTTTTATTTAAAGCAAATATGCATAAAACTGTGTAAATATTAATTTATCCATTTAAAAAAAAATCCCATAGGATATCTTGAGAAAAAATACCAAAATTACAACATTATTAAGAGTTTTAAACAACGTGCTATCATATCACCTAATCACCACGCGTTTAGTGGACCGGCCCCTGTAGTCATGTTTAGCCGTGCGTTCGGCAGAGAATCTAATCAAAAAATTACAAGAAAATTATTTATGGCTGTGGTTGCTGCTGTTTATTCAAGGCACGACGATAGAAAAAAATCGCAGAGTTATTGTTTCACGCCAATATTGTTTTTAATTCATCAATAGCAACAGATGAAGTTGCAAAAAGTGTAAAGTATCTGGTGAATTTACTCGACGATTCCAAAGCTGAGGAAATTATTATGACATCGAAAACTACGTTACTTTCGGCGAAAATGATGTAACAGCTGCGTCGCCTGAGTCCGAAACATAAGGGGCGAGTCCACTATGGTTGAATTATATCTGGCTGACGCTGAAAATTAGAATGCAGACATGAAGGGACCAATTAAAATTGTGCGGTAATCACGTTTTTTTTTAAAAACAAATAAGAACGCAGAATTTTTTTTAATTCCACCTTTTTACAAAATATACATAAATTAACCAACTTTAGCCCTTAAAAAATTTGCATTTAGGTTCTAAATTAAGTAATTTGATATATAATTATTAAAATACAGTTTTTAATCTTTGTTATTAACCCGTTTTAGTGAAAAATTTTTAGTGTTTTTGTTGTTAAATAGTCGATTCAATACTGCAAATATCGCGGTCAGCTAGATTTTATTTGCCTATAGAAGCGGCTTAGAACGTGCCAAGATAGCCTGGGGTTGAAACAACGTGCTATTTGAGCACCCAAATGCTCGAAATAATTTACGAAACAAATTTATAAACAAAAAAACATAAAATAAACTGTATATGTTAATAAATGTATTGAATATATAGAAACACGACTATAAGCTAAACGTATATTATTAAAATATAGGTAGACAGTGATTATAAACATATTTAATTTAAACTGTAATTTTGATAAAACCTTACACTGCACGTAATGTAGGCCAAAGCCTGGGGTTTTGTTGGCACGCAACCACGTTTCAACAAAACTCAGACTAAAAACATAAGCAAGCACAACTTTCAACAAAATAAAAGGGCTCTTTTAGCACCTAATTGTTTAATAATTTAGCATCACAAAATATATTAATAAAATAAAGTTTAAAAAATCACAAATTGCATATAAAAATGGTAATAAATTTATCTCAAAAGGGACATTTTTAGTTTCGTTAGTTCATTTTTTAACTTTACTTCCAAAGAAATATTTTCAAATTTTTTTCTGGAATGTTTTTTTTACGCGAAAAATCTTCATTTCAACAAGAGTTGACCAAAAAAGCTCCGCCCATCAACTTTAATTGGCTCCTCAAAAAATTTCCGCCAATGATATTAAAAACCTCTAGTTGGGCGCTATTTAAACACCAGGCTATCTTGGCACGTTCCAAGCCCGCTTTTTGCCCCAGATGACCCGTGGCTAAAAGATCTCGAAAAAAAAAAACTATTTCCAAGCTGATCTGAAAATCAAAATAGAAGAAGGAAGGCATATAGCTGAAACAACTTGTAGCACAGCAAAACAAAAAACTGCGGACAAGTCCAAAGTGTAAGTGTGTGCCCTTAAAAATCAATATTTTTAAAAAAATCCTTCTAAAACCGACCTGTGCACGGTTTGAAAATGCCTCCCGCTTTATTGGAGGATTTCCCCCCCCCCGCTTTATTGCCCCCCCCCCCCGCGGAAAAAAAACAAAACCCAAAAATTATGAAGACATTGTTTACCTATTGTGACGCCATCATTGCGATTTTTTTGCAGTTTTTTTAGCCTTTTTCAATGCATTTTAAGCCATTTTAGATCTAATTTTACCTTATTTTCGTTTTTTTTTGTCTCTTTTTCCTTTCTTTTTTTTTCTCTTTTTTTAATTATTATGGTGATATTCAGATGCGGCACCGTCAATAACATATTTTTTGTGCAAAATTTTAGTGAACGTTGTGGAGGTGTTATACTAAACTTTTACCAAAGTTACTTATGGGTTACATTTTAAAACGTTGGGGATTATTGTCTATTGTTAAAAAGGCAACAAAATAAAGATATTTAATGGTTTCTTACTACATTTTAAAACGTTGAGGATTTTTGTCCATGATATCAGTTTTAGAGTATAAAAATCAACACAAAACAAAAATCTATTTACAAATTTCACTAAAATACAGGCAATACTAGAAAATTAATAAAATACTTACCAGTAACCAGTATAAAACCGTTTAATAATTTGACGCAAAAACGATAGGTTATCGGCAGAAATTGAAGCACTTTCAAATTAAAACAGTGCAACAATTGCTGCAGGAAACCAGCACAAAACTTTAAATGACCAGCCAATGAGTGAATATAAACTTTTAATTATTTTGGGCCATAAAATAAAGCTTCAAAAATGGCAAACCATGCTTGCTTATTCAGTCAAGTATCTTTTTACATTATTACATCACGTCTCATTTTATTTCAATACATATACTAATTAAAAAAATGATATAATTTTACATAAAAAAGTTTCATCATAGCGAAAAATTCACCACGTTTATCAATTGAAATTATTTATTTTCATTATTAATAATAAAATTTTAAATCGATTCATTCAGTTCAGTTATTGTGCTGTATTGATTTTATTTTTTTATTCTAAATAACAAAATTAAAAATAATATGTAATTTATTTTTTTTTATTCCGAAAATATGACAAATATTTATATAAAAATACTTTAGTTAAAACAGTATTTAAATTTTCAAATCAAAAAACGAAACAAAAAGCCCAAAAACGTGTTCAAAGTCAGTTTTTTTCAGCTTTTTAATCCGATTCTCTCCCCGATACCAATATTTCAAAATGTCTATCCATATAAAATCAGTCCATGTAGTATCTATGAGCAGGACACAACATGTGGTGATATTTTCTTAAGATAAATATTAAAAAAAAAC